>PITA01001990.1:38663-51722 GCA_004023965.1 Spilogale gracilis
AAAAAAAAAAAAAAAAAAAAAAAAAAAAAAAAAAAAAAAAAAAAAAAAAAAAAAAAAAAAAAAAAAAAAAAAAAAAAAAAAAAAAAAAAAAAAAAAAAAAAAAAAAAAAAAAAAAAAAAAAAAAAAAAAAAAAAAAAAAAAAGGAAAGAAAAGAAACAAAAAAAAAGAAAAGAAAGAAGAATGAAAGAAAAAGAAAATTTTCTAGCAACTATACCAAAAAATGGAGATCTGTAATTTGCCTGATCTATATCAACCAACACCAAAATAGTTGTTTTCAGGAAAACACAAAAAAGACATTTCACTGATCAATAAAACAACCTATGAACAAACTTGAGAAGTTTAGCTAAAAATAATAAACAGAAATTCTAGAGCTGTGGAAATCTATGAATAAAATGTAAAATATAATAGCATCAAAGAAGATATAAACAGAAAAAATAATCCATGAAGGAGAAGACATATTTGGAATTATCCAATCAGAGAAAACCAAGGAAAAAAATATCAAAGAACAAAGAAACTCTATATAACTTATGGAATATCAATGAAAATAGCTGTGGAAATCTATGAATAAAATGTAAAATATAATAGGGAGCATCAAAGAAGATATAAACAGAAAAAAAATAATTCATGAAGTAGAAGACATATTTGAAATTATCCAATCAGAGAAAACCAAGGAAAAACAATATCAAAGAACAAAGAAACCCTACATAACTTATGGAACATCGATGAAAATAAATAATCTATGCATTATTAAAGTCCTTTTAGAAGAGAAAAAGAAACAGGCAGAAAACTTATTTAAAGATATTATGGCTGAGAATTCCCCAAATCTGAGAGATTTATAGAAATGCAGGTTCATGAAATTCAGAGATCCACCCCAAAAATTTTAATACCAAAAATGTTTCTTTAAGATACAGTATAATAAAACTGTCTAAAATCAAAGAAGAGGAGAATGTTAAAATATGATGAGAAAAAGAACTCACATACAAGAGAATCCCCATTAAGACTATTACTAGCTTTCTTAGCAGATACCTTGGAAGCCAGAAGAGGTAGGATGATATAAAGTACTGAGAAAAATAACAGCTAACCAAGAACATTTTATCCACCAAAGCTGTCTTTCAGAAGTGAAGGAGAAATAAAGCCTTTTTCAAATAAAAATTGGGGAGTTCATTCATTAGACTCACCTTATAAGAAATGATGAAAAGAGTTCATCAAACTGAAATAAAAGGGCTAACTGGTAACATAAAAACATAAGAAAATATGAAACACTGGTAAAATTAAGTATACAGTGAAATTGAGAATATGCTAATATTCTGGTATTAAAAACAGATTTTTAATTTGGTGGTATTAAAAAACCTAACTAGTACAAAGATTAAAGGACAAAAATATTAATAGTAACTATTAGCTATAATAATTTGTTAATTATAAATGATTCAAAAAGAAGTAAATTATGAAGTTGAAAATATAAAATGGCTTGGGGAAGGTAAAAGATACAGTTCTTAACAACTTAAAGCAGTCTGTTACCATTATATCTATAAAACGTTTTGCATAAGCCTCATGGTAACTACAAAGCAAAAATCCACCGTAGACACCCAAAACATAAATAAATCAAAACATACTACTATAGGAAAGCAAGAATTCATTAAAGAAAGGGATTGAAGATGGAGGTAAAGTAAGATTCCTGAACCCACCACCTCCCATGGACATACCAAATCTATAGCTAGATGTAAATAATTTCCCTCTGAAAAAGATATGAAAACCAGATGAACAGTTCTTCCACAACAAATGACAGAAGAACCACAATAAAATGGGTAGGACAGGCAGTGACAAAGTCTCACCAAAAAACAAAAACAAAAACAAAAACAAAACAAAAACAAAAACAAAACAAAACAAAAACCTACCCCAGCTCTATCTAGAATAAAAAGAGGTTGGTACTCCACATTGGGCATCCCACCCTCTAGAATCTGCACCAGAGAGACCAGAAACCAGAATGTCTGGCTTAGAAAACCAATGAGATTGACATCCAGGAGTTCCAAAGTGCTGGAGGAAATTGAGGTACCCCCTTTGGAGGGACTGTGTGCAGTCACACTTGCCCTAAAATACAGTGAATAAAACATCAAATTGAAAAGCACCAAGACTATATGTGAAGGAGATCCATTTGCTGATCTGCGTGTACTGGCTAGAGCAATGGGAAACAGCTGAGATGCTCCTTGGAAATAGAGGTAACGGTGGATACTATTGTACTCTCTACATGGCCTGCTAATAAAGGTGAGCAAGCTTGAGTATGGTACCTCTTATTGCTTTGCTGAGATGGGCAAGTGTGAGAAGTGGCAGCACTTGCCAAGGCAGGGGAATATGGGCATTTTTAGCACTCCCCTACTTTTTGACTTCAGTAGGTGAACCCAAATAGTTGAAGAACTCTCCTGCTCCCTAGCCAAAGTCTATGAGCAAACAGGTGGTTATGACACTTCCCCCTAATTCTCTAAAGCTTAAAGCCCATGCATGCCAAAGACAAAGCACTCTTTAGCTGTGCTGTTGAAGCCTACCAATGTACACAATCAGGATATTTTTCCCAGTGCCTTTCTTAAATTGGGGAGCATGCCCTATACTCTATGCTCTCCAGATGCTTAGCTAAAATGAGAAAGAATGCAAAGGGGACATTTGATTATCTGGCCCTCATGACCATGAGTGCTGGTATATCTCAGCTCCACAGGCTTGCACCAATTTGGAAGATAGTTCTTGGCTAGCCACCATCCATAGGATACTGTACAGAGAGCAGAATGAAGCATAACCCCAGTCTTCCTGTGAAGAAGGCCTAATTACTTAGCTTGAAGATTTATCCTGAGGAACAGACTTCAGGTTTCACATACATCTAGAGGTTAAAGAAGCACTCCTGGAGAATACAGGCAGGGAGAAACCATCCTTGTGTACCTCTCTGAGCTAGCTACATCTCAATGAGATTTTCCAGGAAGAAATTTATATACACATCTGGAGCCTCAAATTTTCAAATTGTTGCCTGGTCTGGTGGCCAGCAGGGATCCAGAGGAGTAGATATATTTTCATACTTTAAAAGTTGTTGCCTTATTGTCTAGCTTCCAATCATCCTGAAATGTGCGTTAAATGAGATTCTTCCCCTGAGATCACAGACAAGTCTTGATACATCCTCAACAACAGGATTATATCAAGAATAAATCAGGCAGTTTAGATAATCACAAAGGTTCGAGAGACAACCAAGAGCTACTGCAAGGTTGAAAGAGAAGGATCATTACCTACACGAGGTCCTTCCTTCAGAACTGAGGGAAATAGCTGTTTCACCTAATACACAGAAACAAAGACAGGGTCAACCAAACTAAGGAAACAAATATGTTCCAAATAAAAGAACAAGACAAAACCTCAGAAAAAGACCTAAATGATACAGAGATAAGTAATACACCTAATAAAAAATTCAAAGTAATGGTCACAAAGATACTCAATGAACTCAGTAGAAGAATAGATGAAAACAGTGAGAATATCACAAAGAAAGAAGAAACATAAGAAACTGCCTAACAGAAATCAAAGAGTTCAAGAATATAATAACTGAATTGGAAAATACACTAGTTGTTCAACAGTGGACTGGATGAAGTAGAAAAAGAGCAGTAAGAGCAGCTATCAGTAAAATAAAGTAATGGAACTCACAAAGATATTGAAGCAAAAAAAATTTTTTTTTTAAATGAAGATAACTTAAGGTGCCTGTGGGACAGGATTAAGCAGAATAGAATTCACATCATTGGGGTCCCAGAGGAAGAGAGAAAAATGAAAAGAAACTATATTTGAAAAAATGAAAATTTCTCTCAACTGGAGAAGGAAATAGACATCCAGGTCTAGGAATCACAAATAACATAAACCTAAAGATAGCCATGGCAAGACACATTATAATTAAAATGTCAAAAGTTAAAGATAAAAAATTATTCCCTGATTTCAAACTATATTATAAAGCTACAGCAATCAAAACAGTATGATACTGGCATAAAAACAGATACATAGATCAATAAAACAGAAGAGAGTCCAAATAAACCTGCACAAATATGGTCAATAAATCTATGACAAAGGAGGCAAAAATATACAATGGAGAAAGAACAATCTCTTTAATAAACAGTGCTGGGAAATCTAGGCAGCTACATGTAAAAAATTAACCTGGACCATTATCTTACCCCATGTCTAAAAATTAATTCAAAATAGATTAAAGGCTTTAATGTAAGACCTGAAATCATAGAACTCCTCTAAGAATATATAGGTGATAAACTCTTTGACATTGGTCCGAGTGATATATTTTTGGATTTGATTCCAAAAGCAAGAGTACAAGCTAAAATAACTAAATGGGACTATATTAAACTACATTAAACCAAAAGGCACAGTGGAAGAAACCATCAACAAATACTAAAAATTATATGCCAATAAATTAGACAACCTAGGAGAAATGGATACATTCTTAGAAACATGAATCTACCAAGACTGAATCATGAAAAAACTAAATATGAACAGACCAATTATGAACAAGAATGTTAAAGCAGTAATCAAAAACATGATATTCATTACAGCATATATAACATCTGGTAACAGGCATGTAAAAGAACATTAATTTTACACATCTTATAGTATTAATAATATAAGAAATAGCAAAACAAATATTTATCTAATCTTTCAAAGGTAAAGTGTAAATCTTAAATACACTGGAATAAAATATAACCATTTGCAAAAACAGAATTCCACAAAAGCCAGTACTTTTTTTTAAAGATTTTATTTATTTGAAAGAGACAGAAAGACAGAGATAGCGACAGAGATAGTGAGAGAGAGCAGAAGCAGAGAGAAGATGGAAAAGCAGGCACCCCACTGAGGAGGGAGTCCAACATGGGACTCAATCCCAGGACCCTGGGATCATGACCTGAGCCGAAGGCAATTAACCAACTGAGCCACCCAGGCAGCCCTAATCATTACTTTTACATTTAATTAATTAATTAATTAGTGTACATTATGTCTTATATAGGAACACACACAGCTGCATAACTGCATAAACAGTAACTTTCTTCTAATTTTTCATGATATATGAAAATTACTGCAAATCTAGCAACAGTTCTCAAGTTAACTGAATTTCTTGGCATTTGTTTTTTATTCCATTCACTAAACTACCAACAGAAAATAAACCTTTTAATTGTATCATTATAGAAAATGAATTTCACTGTATGCTTAAGAACAAATACAAGCTAATACTTGTAAATTTTCTTTAAAGAACCAAAATTAAAATGAACTTGAAAAACACTGTGGATTCAGTATGAAATTTACTTAAAATCATATACACTAAAATGATGGTTCTCAGACTTTACAATACCTAAGAATCAAATGGAGAACTTATTAAAAGAATTTCTTGACTCAGCCCCAGATAATTCAGGTTGTGTATGTGAGGGTGGGGGTTATGAATCTGAATTTCTAATACATTTATAGGTAATACTAATACTGCTAGCCCTAGAGACATTATTTGGAAACCACTGTTTTAAAATACCAAACATTTTCTGAAAATTTTGAGCAGATGTCGGGGGGGTAGGGATGGTGATTAAAAAGATAAAACAGATATTTATGGCTATTTTCCTTTAGAATTAATAACAAAATGAAAAGATGTATTGTTAGTATACTGATACAAATAGAAGATTCTAATTCAAACTCAGGAAAGAATGGACAAATCATGCCTAGATCTTAACACTAGCTCTACCCATTAGTTTGTGATGTTAAGTTACTGAAATTTCTTGGACTCAGTCTCTCTCTGCTATGTGCCTCTATTAAAATATAAAATATTATGAAGAAGAGCAAGGATCTCTCTGGGAAATTCCTTTAACTAAAGCTAATTCCTGATATGTGCCTAATGTCTGTCTCAAAAAAAGACATTGTTGAGCCTTATTTATTCATGAATTATATAGGATTATGTTAAAGAATTAAAGTTCATGCTTTATTCTCTAATTTTCATTAATGTTTAAGTTGGAAGACTTTTGCCAATCTGCTTATCTCTGTTTTTAACCATTCACTATATCGCCATGTAAAAATAAAATGGCATCAAAATAATTTATCCTAATAGATTGTGATATTAAACAGAAAATATTTCTGAAAGTCTTAGATGTCTAACTATTTATGTTCATCTGACACTGGATTAAAGTTTTTGAGGGATGTACATGGGAAGAATGATCAAGTCTCTGGATTCATAATTTATTAACTATAAAATGGCTCTCTCAATTATACTCTGTTCCCTCCATTTTCAATTTAATATTTAAAATAACACATTAACCTCTTCTAAAAAAAGAGGCATTAGTCTGAACTCATTAATCCATTACCTTTTGATATATTTTAATCACAAGTGACAAGATGTATGTGACCAAGTTGAATAAGTCCTAAGACCAATTCTATAAAAATTCTGGAACAGATTTCATTCAAGATAAACACACACACACACACACACATACAAAGAGACTATTCCTAAAAAAAAAGAGAGAGAGAGAGAGAGAGAGAAAAAGACATTTTTTGCCTATACCTCCCTTTAAGATGGACTGTGTTATATGACTGTGGCTACGGCAGCCTTCTTGTAAACATAAGACAACAAGCTCCCTTTCTCCAGATATTTTGTAATGTGAAATAGTGGAGTATCTTGAAAAAGTGACCCATTGTTGGCCCAAAAAACTGGTATTTGCTGCCAAAATCTTACAACTACTAAAAAATGTATTAATGTATTTTAGCAGTTATATTCAACATTTTGTTTAAAAAAAGTGATTTGTTGAACCAGTCTCACAAAAACATATGTGCATATAGAATATTTAAGATATATGGAACAACATTTTACTCAGTTGATCTGTATGTACATTCTCAATACTACATCATAAACTCATGGAAGAGGTAGTGGTATCATCATAGACCTCAGTCTATCTTTTTTGTGAAGAGTAACTGTCATCTCATTGCATGTCTTAATATAATAGGAAAAAATACACATATTTTAAGATATAAATAGAGGGCAACAAAATCAATAATTTTTTCCTTAAACATGTTATGATTCACATATAAAAATGATTATTTAAATTGGAAAATAAGGGGCACCTGAGTGTCTCAGTTGGTTAAGCGACTGCCTTTGGCTCAGGTCATGATCCCAGAGACCCAGGATCGAGCCCCACATCGGGCTCCCTGCTCGGCAGGAAGCCTGCTTCTCCCTCTCTAGCTCTTTGCTCCTCCTGCTTGTGTTCCCTCTCTGGCTGTGTTTCTGTCAAATAAATAAAATCTTTAAAAAAATAAAAAAATAAAATAAATAAATTGGAAAATAAATAAAATTAGAAAAAAAATTTCCACTCCTGTTAAAACTGTTGTCACTTGAGTGGCTCCCTCAGTTAAGTGTCTGTTTTTGGCTCAGGTCATGATCCCAGGGTCCTAGAATTGAGTTCCGAATCAAGTTGTTTGCTCAGTGCTTCTTCCTCTCCCTTTGCCTCTCTCCCCAACTCATGCTCTCTCTTGCTCGCTCTGCTCTCTCAAATAAATAAATAACCTTAAAAAAATTGTTGTCTCTAATCACTACTGAAAAATACATATGTTATGTACATATTAATATATTCATGGGAACAAGGCTGTATATACATATATACATAAATATGGATAAATACCATTTTCTTTAAGTTAAAATCCTAAAAAGAACACTATATCATGTTTTTAAAGATTTTATTTATTTATTTGACAGAGAGAGAGATCATAAGTAGAAGCAGAGAGGCAGGCAGAGAGAGGAGGAAGCAGGCTCTCTGCTGAGCAGGCCTCGATTCCAGGACCCTGAGATCATGACCTGAGCCGAAGGCAGAGGCTTTAACCCACTGAGCCACCCAGGCGCCCAACACTGTATCATTTTTATCACAATTATAAATGCCCTTTCTCAAACAGAAAAATTATGCATGTGCTATTAATAAAGGCATGTATACTTGCAATTAGTAGTTAATTAAGTTCTGGACATCTGATGCATAGCATAGTGATAATAGTCAATAATAACTGTATTACAAACTTCAAATTTGCTAATAGAGTAGATCTTAAATGTTCTCACCACAAAAAAAGAAACAGTAATCATGTAATCTGATAGAGGTGTTAGATAACATTAATGTAGTAATCATATTGCATTATATAAATGTGTCAAATCAACATGCTGTACATCTTAAGAATGGTCTTAAATTTTTTAATAGCTGAAAAAATGTAAAAAAATAGTATCTCCACATAAAAAATAGTGCAAATTAAAGGAAATTAAAATTTCAGCATCCATAAATAATACTTTTGGAACATAATCAAGCTCTTTTTTTACTGTGGCAAGAATACTTAATAGGAAACATATCCTATTAAAACAATTTTAAGTATACAATAAAAAATATAGACAAAATGTTATACACAGATGTTTAAATCTTATTTATCTTGATTAACTGACTCTTTCTACCCATTTTGTACAATAATTTCTCATTTTGTTCTACTCCCAGGCATCACTCTGTTTCTGAGTTTGGCTATTTTAGATACATCCTCTGAGCTGAATCACATAGTACTTGTCCTTTTATAACTGAATTATTTTATGTAGAATAACATCCTACAGTTTCATCTATGTTGTTGAAAATGGTATGATTTTATTTTTCAAAGCTAAATATTATTCCACAATTTGTGTGTGTGTGTGTGTGTGTGTGTGTGTGTGTGACATTTTCTGTATCTATGAGTCTGACAGATATTTAGGTTGTTTCCATATCTTAGCTGTTGTGAAAAATGCTTCAATGAACACAGAAGTGCAGATATATCCTCCAGATTCTAGTTTTAATTCCTTTGGATATTTACTCCCCAACAGAAGATCACATGGTAGTTCTATGCTTAATTATTTCAGGAATTTCCACATGGTTTTCCATAGAAGCTGCATCATTTTACATTCTCATCAGTAATATACAGGGTTCCAATTTCTTCACATCCTAACACTTATTATTTTTGTTGTTTTGATAATATCCATCCTAATAGGTGTAAGAAGATATCTCATTGTAGTTTTGATTTGCACTTCCCTGACAATTAGTAATGTTGAGCTTTTTTTTTCATATACCTGCTAGCTATTCATATGTCTTCTTTAGAAAAATGTCTACTTAAGTCCTTCGCCCATGTTTTAATCAGGTTATTTGCTTTTTTGTTATTGTGTGGAAGGACTTCCCTATATATTTTGGACAATTAACCCCTTTATTAGATACATGGTTTGAAAGATTTTTCCCCCATTCCATAAGTTGCCCTATAGGAAAACTCCATAAGTTGTTGCCTTTTCTGTGCAGAAACTTTTTACTTTGATATAGTCTCGTTGTCAATTTTTGCTTTTGTTGTCTTTGATTTTAGGTATTTTATCCAAAATATCTTCATCAAGATCAGTATCATAAAACTTTTGCCTATGCTCCTGTCTTCCTCCAGGGGTTTCAATTTCAGGACTTATATTTAAGTCTTTAATCCCTTAGTTGTTTTTTGTGTATGGGGTTAGATAAGGAACCAATCTCATTCAGTTGCATATGGATATCCAGTTTTCCCAGTACCATTTGTTGAAGAAACATCCTTTCCCTGCCTTCAACTTTATTGAAGATCAATTGACCATATAGGCATGACTTTATTTCTGGGATCTCTATTTTATTCCACTGGTCTATATGTCTGTTTTTATGCCAGTATCTCAGTGTTGTAATAACCGTAGCTGAAGACCACAGAGCTTGGAGAACCTAAAATATTAACTATTTGTCCCTAGGCAGGAGAAGTTAACCTACCCTGAACTAGACAAAAATGTGACTTCAGGAGCTAGCCACCCTCACCATAATCCCAGGGAGAATTCTTCTAGTGAATTACGACCCAACCCACTGTATGTAGTAAATAGTGGTTGGCACTGCTATAATCCTTTGGATTGGTCATTGACCATGGAGGCCATGACCCAGGGAGATTGCTGGAGAGTCTAACCTCTTAAGCATCTGAGTAATATAGTTTTTATCAGCCCAATACCACCCTCCAAAGAAGGGAGCAGATGTGAGCTACTTACAGCCGATAGTTGTTACTGCTAGGAAATTAGTGTCCTCACTAGGCAAATGGCATCTGGGCAGTACAACAACAGCATCTGTTACAGACAGCAACACTAGCATCTTACGTATACTGAAATGTTTTCACTGCAAACCATGTGTCTGAATAGCCTTAAAACTCAAGAACCCTTACATGTAGTGTTATTGCATTCTTAGGAATATATATGGCAGCACCAATTATGATTACAAATATGCCTATCCTTTAAGCTAACAATCCCACTCAAGGAAATTTCTCTATCCATATACGAGAAAATATTTAGAAGGAAATTTAATGAAACACTTTAATGATATTTACAAAGAGCTTATCACAGAAAAATTGTTGATTTGTTCATAATCAAATGAAATAAGCATAGGAAAACTCTAAAAATATATACTAACTTGTTAGCAAGAATTGTCTTTGAGTGGTAAGAAACAGTATCCTATTCTCTCATTTCTTATTTCTGAATATGCTGTTTCTACAAACCAATATTATATATATAATATATATATATTTAGTATATATATGTCATAGAGTGTATCAGCAATACAAATGAGAATATTTTAAAGTTTATTATGGAAATGTTTAAATATAACAAAAAAAGAGAGAGTGCAGTAAAATAAATACCTGTACTTATCAATTAGATGTCAGCTGCTGACATTATGTTGCAATTCTTTTTTTATTGCTGTTGCTCAAGTACATTAAAGATATCAAGAAATTTCACTCCTAAATACTTCACAATTCATCTCTAAAATATATTTCCTAACATAACCAAAATATCATAAAACTTCTAACAAAATGATTAATTTGTGGATTTCACCTAATAACCATTCCTATTCAAATATCCCCAGTTATCTTTTCTTTCAATTTTAAAATATTGTTGCAAAATACAAAAAGAAAATTTATCATTTGAAACATTTTTAAAGGTATAATTCAGTGGTACTAGGTAGATTCATACTATAGTACAACCATCACCACCATCCATCTCCAAAACTATTTTCATCTCAAAAAAATGAAAATCTACACCCATTAAATAATGACTCCCCATTGCTTCCTTCTCCTCAGCCATCATTCTACTATCTGTCTCTATGATTTTGATTACTCTAAGCACTTCATTAATTATATGCACACAGTATCTGTCCTTTTATGAGGGGCTTATTTCACTTAACATAATGTCCTTAAGGATCCTCCATGCTGTAGTGTGTCAGAATTTCCTTCTTCTAAAGCCTGAATATTATTCCATTATATGCATACAACAGTTTGCTTATCTATTCATTTACTACAGATACTTGATTTGTTTCCACACTTCAACTACAGTTAATAAGCCTGCTGTAAACATGAAAATGCAGATATCTCTGACACTCTGCTTTCAATTTTTTGAGTTATATATCCAGAAGTGAGATCACTTAATCATTTGGTAAATCCATTTTTAGCTTTTTGAGAAGCTGTCATCATGTTTTGCACAGTAGCTATATCATTTTAGATTCTCAACAGTGCACAAGAGTTCCAATTTCTCCAAATCATTGCCAATTTTTATTTTCTGTTTTTCACAGTAGTGATCCTAAAGTGTGTGAAGTGGTACCTCACTAGTCTTCACTACCATTTCCCTAATGATAGTGACTTTGAGCATCTTTTCCTGTGCTCACTGTGTATTTGCATATCTTCATTGGAGAAATTTATAGTCAAGTACTTTGTCCATTTTTTAATACAGGTGTTTGATCTTTTTGTTGTTGAATTTTAGGAGTTTCTATAAATTCTGGATAGTAAAATCAGATATATGATTTGCAAATATTCTCAGATATATGATTTGCAAATATTCTGATTATGTAGGTTACCTTTTACTCTGTTGATAGTATATGTTTTAAATTTTCAAATTAAGTCCAATTTGTCTATTTTTTCCATTATTGCCTTTGCCTTTAGTGTCAGATCTAAGAAATCATTGCTAAATCCAGTTCTGTGAAATTTTTCCCCGACGTTTTTTCCTAAGAATTTCATAGCTTTAGGTCTTACATATTGGGCTTTGGATCCATTTTAATTTTTTTTTATTGTTACTTAATTTTTTTTTCCAGTGTTCCAAGATTCATTCCCCATCCCGCACACCCAGTGCTCCAGGCATTAGGTGCCCTCAGTACCCACCACCAGGCTCTCCCATCCCTCCACCCCCCTCCGCCCAAGTCCCTCAGTTTGTTTCTGTGTCCAAAGTCTCTGTTGTTTTGTTTCTCTCCCTGGATTACCCTACTTCCCATTTACTTTCTTTCTCCCACTGTCCTCCAGGTTACCCCTCATGCACCGCAAGTAAGTGAAACCATGTGATATTTGACTTTCTCTTCTTGGCTTATTTCACTCAGCATAATCTCTTCCAGTCCAGTCCACGTTGCTACAAAAGTTGGATATTCACCCTTTCTAATGGAGGCATAGTACTCCATTGTGTATATGTACCACATTTTCTTTATCCATTCATCTGTTGATGGGCACCTTGGCTCTTTCCACAGTTTGGCGATTGTGGCCACTGCTGCGATGAACATTGGTGTACATAGGGCCCTTCTTTTCACTACATCTGTATCTTTGGGGTAAATGCCCAGTAGTGCAATTGCAGGGTCATAGGGTAGCTCTATCTTTAATTTTTAAAGGAATCTCCACACTGTTTTCCAAAGTGGCTGCACCAGTTTACATTCCCACCAATAGTGTAAGAGGGTTCCCCTTTCTCCGCAGCCTCTCCAACACTTGTTGTTTCCTGTCTTGTTAATTTTGGCCATTCTGACTGGTGTAAGGTGATATCTCAGTGTGGTTTTGATTTGAATTTCCCTGATAGCTAGTGACAATGAACATTCTTCAATAAATGGTGCTGGGAAAATTGGACAGCTATGTATAGAAGAATGAAACTAGACCATTCTCTTACACCACACACAAAGGCAAACTCGAAATGGATGAAAGACCTCAACGTGAGGCAGGAATCCATCAAAATCCTGGAAGAGAACATAGGCC
>PITA01001990.1:51822-96822 GCA_004023965.1 Spilogale gracilis
CTTCTGTACAGCAAAGGAAACAGTCAACAAAACAAAGAGGCAACCCACAGAATGGGAGAAGATATTTGCAAATGACACTACAGACAAAGGGCTGGTATCCAAGATCTATAAAGAACTACTCAAACTCAACACCCAAAAAGAAGATGAACACATCAAAAAATGGGCAAGAGACATGAATAGGCACTTCTCCATAGAAGATGTACAAATGGCTAACAGACACATGAAAAAATGTCCATTTTAATTTTTGTATGTGGCTTTAAGTAAGGATTCAACTTGTTTCTCCTACATGTGGATGTCCAGTTTTCCCCAGCATCACTGGTAGAAAAGACTGTCCTTTTTCCATTGAATTGTCTTGGTATCCTTGTCAAAATTATTTGGCCATATGCAAGGGTTAATTCTGGGCCCAATACTATATTGTTTTGATTACCATAGCTTTAAAATAAGAAAGTGTGAGCCCTCAGGCTTTCCTTGGTTGGCTTTGTATTTACAGAAATTTTTTCATCTCATCAACTCATCCGATTTTTGTCATGCCAATTATTGAGACTAATCTCCTAATTTTTGTTTTATTTCTATAGAATTGGTGGTAATGTCTTCACTTTTATTTCTGATTTTAGTAATTTAAATGTTCTTTTTTTTTGTTAGTCAATCTATATAAAGATTTGTCAATTTTGTTGATTTTTTTAAGAACTAATTTTAGGTTTTATTGATTTTCTGGTGTGGTTTTTTTTTTTATATTTTAGTCTGCTCTAATTTTATTATATCTTCCTTTTATCTAGCTTTGTGTTTAGTTTTTTCCTCTTCTGTTAGTTCCACAAGTTATAAAGATAGGTTGTTGATTTAAGTAAGACCTGTCTTCTTTTTTAATGTGGGATTTTACAGCTACAAATTTCCTCTTTTGTACTGCTTTTACTGTCCCGTAAGTTTTGGGATGTTGTGTTCTCATTTTCATTTGTCTCTATTTTTTTAATTTCCCTCGTTATTTTTTTCTTGGACACATTGATTTTTTAAGAATATGTTGCTTAATTTTCTCAAATTTGTGTATTTTCCAGTTTTTCATGTGTTACTGATTTCTAACTTCATCCTCTTATGGTCAGAGATGATGCTTTGTATAATATCTATCTTTTAGGATCAACTGAGACTTAATTTATGGCCAAAGTATGGTATATCCTGTTTAAAAAAACCCATATGTACTTTAGAAGAATCTGTATTATGTTGCTGCTGTTCATGCAGAGTATCCTGCATATGTCTGTGAGATCTAGTTAAATCCTCTATGACCTTACTTATCTTTTTTATGGTTTTCTATTTGCTGATAGTGGGGTATTAACTTTCCAAATATTATCACTGGTATTTCTATTGTCTCCTTCATTTCTATCCATCTTTATTTCATATATCCTGATGGCATGTTATTAGGCACATAAATATTTATAACATCCTCTTGATGCACTGACCATTTTATTAACATAAAATATCCTTTTCTGTCTCTTATGAACTTTCTTATTATACAGTCTATTTGTATGATATTAATATAGCTACTCCTGTTCTCTTTATTAATATATTAATATCTTCTTCCATCCATTCACTTTCAAATAATATGTGTCTTTGGATCTAAAGTGAGTCTCCTATAGATAACATGTATTTGAATCATGGTTGTTGTTGTTTTTTAAAATATATTCTGACAATATGTATTTTGATTGGAGCTCAAACCACTTACATTAAAGTAATTACAGATAAGGAAGGGTTTACTCCTCTTATTTTGGTATTTGTTTTCTATTTGTCTGACAGTATTTTTGTCCCTCACTTTTTGAATTACTGTCTTCTGCTCAGTTTTTTTACAGTGAAATGTTTTCATTCCCTTCTCATTTCCTTTCGTGTATACTCTATAGCTTTGTGTGTTTGTGGTACAGTGGGGATTACATAAAACATCCTGGAGTTATAACATTATTTTAATTTATATAATCTCAATAACATACAAAAACTCTGTTTTTTATGACTCTGTCCCTACTTCAGTTGTTGTCACAAAATTATATCTTCATACATAGTGTGTCTAATAACACAAGCTAATAATAATTTTCAAAAGCATTAGTCTCTTTTTTAAATATTTTTAAATTTATTTTTATTTATTTAACAGGGAGAGATCACTAGTAGCAGAGAGGCAGGCAGAGAGAGAGGAGGAAGCAAGCTCCCTGCTGAGCAGAGAGCCTGACTCAGGCCTGAATCCCAGGACCCTGAAATCATGACCTGAGCCAAAGGCAAAGGCTTAACCCATGGAGCCACCCAGGTGCCCAAAAGCATTAGTCTCTTATGTAGGAAACAAAATATGGAATTACAAACCAAAGTTAAAATACTAGTTTATAACTACCCATGTATTTACTTTTACTGCAAACTATATATCCTCATATCACTTTGATTTACCACTTAATGCCCTTTCACTTAAAGCTGCAAGCCTCCATATAATATTTCTGTAGAGCATATCTGGTGAAATAGACGCCTTCCACTTTTGTTTATCTAATTTCTTCCTCACTTTTAAAGAACAACGTTTTGGATATAGGATTTTTGGTTGGCAGTTTTCATTTTCTTTTAAAATCAGCCCACTATCTTCAGCCCTCCAAAATTTCTGATGAGAAATCTATTAATCTTATTGACGATCCCTTTTATGGGATGAGTCACTTCTCTCTTGATGCCTTCAAGATAGCCTCTTTTTCTATGGCTTTTGAAATTTTCATTATAATGTGTCTTGGTGTGGGTATCTTTGAGTTCATCATACTTGGAAGTCTGTAGAACATTTTAGATGTTTACATTTATGTATATCATCAAATATGGAAAATAAACTGCTACTGTTTCTTGAAATATTCTCTCTACTCTTTCTTCTCTTTCTATCTCCTCTAAAACTCCCACTAAAAAATATTGATCCATTTGATGAACTCCTTTCATTTTTTCCATTTTTCTCTTCCTCAGAATCAATAATTTCAATTGTGCCATCTTTGTGTTCCTGATCTTCTACCTGCTTACACAAGCCCATGAAGCCCTCTAGGGAATTTTTCATTTCAGTTATTATACTTTCCTGATCAGCATTTCTTTTTTATGTCTTTTTAGGTTTTCTCTTTATTGATATTTCTATTTTAATATACATTATTTTCTTGACATTCTTCAGCTCTTCCTTGATTTTTAAGCATTTTTAAGACAGTTGTTTTACAGTCAGTCTAGAAATTCTGCCATCAAGTTTTTCTCATATACAATTTCTGTTGATCTTTCTCCCTTTGAATGATACATACTACCTTGTTTCTTTATAGGCCTTATGATTTCTTATAACTGAAGACTAGATATTTGATTCATTTAATATGGTAAATCAGAAAATCAGATTATCTTCCTCCCCCAGGGTTTCCTAAGTTTTGTTTCTTTTGATTTTATTAATGTAGGCTGTCTTGGTGCTGAGGATCAGCCTAAGGCATCTTTTCAGAGATAGCACCTTTCTCTGGACTTACCTGCTGACTTCCTAATTTCTCCTGGGAATGTAGTTGCTTCTCAATGTCCTAGTCTTCAATGTCTGGCTCCCAAAAAGGAAAGAAGAGAAAAAAGAAGGGAAAAAAGGTGCTGATTCTTTAAAACCCCGAGTTGTTAAGTTAGTTGGAAGAGAAGAGGCTTGTAAGAATAAGGGGAGATGCAATAACAATTGCCCCCTACCTATCGGTCCACAGCTCTAAGATCCTAAGTGTCATATCAGCAATTAGAACACTGAACACCAATACTTAGAGAATAGCGTCCTTATAGCTTAACCTGGCTTTTACAATCTGTGAAAAGCTCCTCCAGGAACAAATGCACAGCTGCCTGCCATAGGGCTGGAGGATGGGATATGGATGGCTACCTGTAAATTAAGAACTGAAATTGACCAAAATTTACCACAATGTATTGTCCATGCCTTCTTCCCACTTAAACTAAATCAGAGTAACTTGACCATTAACTCAATAAACTTAAAATGATATACATCATTACTTGCTTTCCTAATTTTGTATTCTGCATATATTTTTCAAATGGCCAGCAAACATATATATAGAATTAATTTAAATTATATTTTTTAAAAACTGGCAACTATCCTGTAATATTTCATAGTAAACCCTAAAATCATTCAGATAGAAAGCATCTTCAATGTAAAAATACTATTCACTAGAGACATTTTATGTTGTCAGTCATTTGCAACTATAAAACTATATATCCTTCATTACATTTATTATTGAATATATTTTTAAAAAATACATCTGAGTGAGGGGCACCTGGGTGGCTCAGTTGGTTACGTGTCTGCCTTTGGCTCAGGTCATGATCCCAGAGTCCTAGGATCCAACCCAGTGCCTCCTTGCTCTCTGCTCAGCAGGGAGCCTGCTTCTCCCTCTCCCTCTGCCCTTCCCAAGCCCTACCTCAGCTCCTGCTTTGCTCTTTGCTGTCTCTCTCGAGTAAATACATAAAAGTTATTTTTTAAAATAAAGGAGTTTGAAGACCATGTTCTATTTAGAAAAACAAAAATATCTGAGTGAACTGAATAATGTGTCCTAGGCTGAATGATATCCAATCCCAGTTCTCTAAATTCTGCCTTCATTTCTCTAACAAATTACCCTGTACTAAGCACAGCTGAGGCTGTGCAGTTGTAGAGAGCATAAGTGTATTAGATATTTGCACTTTCAGTTGATGTGCTGTGATAAGACAAGGTCTCTAGAGAGAAGCTGACTTTCAGCAATTTACAAAATCTCTATGGAAACTTCGCAGTTCGTTTAATTTTTTTCCCCATATAATGGGAAAGCTAAATTAGTCAGTGATAATATCCACGAGTAATCACATTTTAATAAAACCAAAAAAATAAACATCTGGTCTATTTTAAATATTACAATGCTATTGCTGTTTTATTTCAACATAAAAATTCACTTCTTGGGGCGCCTGGGTGGCTCAGTTGGTTAAGCGACTGCCTTCGGCTCAGGTCATGATCCCAGAGACCCGGGATCGAGTCCCACATCGGGCTCCCTGCTCGGCGGGAAGCCTGCTTCTCCCTCTCTCACTCCCCCTGCTTGTGTTCCCTCTCTCACTGTATTTCTCTCTGTCAAATAAATAAATAAAATCTTTTAAAAAAATATAAATCCACATGAAAATCTGAAAATATTTGAGAAGTTTTATTTTCTCTTTACCACTTCATTTATTTTTCTCTTTCATTCTTGGCAATATGATATAAGGACAGCTTAAAATGTCATATAGTCTACCTCTTTGTCTCCTAAATTATTAGAGAATATAAATATCAATTCAGCCAAGATTATGTTGCTCTAGGTTAATATATGGGAAATAGAGATAGTAGAAAAGTAAATTTAAAAAGTATACACATTTTGGAAGATATATGAGGACAATGCCGTGTTTTACCTACTTCAATTCTACAACAGTCTGATAACCCAACTGATGTTATAGCTATGAAATGAATAATTTCCTTCTACCTTGGATGGAATTTTTACATTTTTCTTGCCCAAGCTAAATGATTTTCATTCCAGTGTGAAACCCACTTAAAATAACCATGCATTATAAGAAAGTTTAAGAAAATTACAAAAGGCAAAATTTTGACACAGCTAAAATTTCATTCATTCTTTCATTCATTCTTTCTTTCCATTCATTAAAAAAAAATCACTGATTTAGCAGTATACTGACATTTCTAAAAAAAAAAATGGAACTTAAGTCTTTACCTCAAAAAAAATAGTACACTTTAATGTAGCTGGGCACATAAATGTATTCAAATAAGTTTACTAAATTATCAAAGGAGTTATTATAAAAGTTTGTATAGTGCCCATCTGAAGCCAGTAACAACAAGGAGTCAATTCTATATGTAAGAATAGTCTTGTTGTTTCATGATAATGCATTCATGATAATGTATTCAGAACATGTGTGTGTACTGAATATTTGTAACTCAAAGCATGCACGAACATAAATAAGCCATATGAAGACAGAACACTCCAAGGTGTACCACAAGATATTTCATAACAGAGCTTTTCAGATTCTGACAACTTAAGCAAAAAAGTAGTTGTCAGTTTCCATACTGGCATTACTTTTTTGAACTTATGCTAAATTAAATGTCAGGGTAAATAGCCAAAGAAAAGATAAATAGATATGCTTTTTAATCAAAATGATAATAGAATTTTAATGTATTTCCCCATTGAGCTGTTTTATCCTTTCGTCTATAAAGTAGTATTTTTTCCTGTATGCTACCTGTGATCTCTTCCAGCATGATTACTTTGACTATCCCACTCAATTTTATATTTCTCTAATCCTTCATTTATCACATTGTCTCAATCTACTTAATATCTCTTCTTCCTTGTGCTTTCTGCCTTATTCAGACATTTTCTAAAACCCAAGGATAGAAATATGTTAAATTCAACACTTGTAAATAATTCCATCAATACTGTAAACAAATGAGAGAAACAGTGGCTATACTTCTATTAGAAAAAAATTAGTTTAAGATTAAAAACTGTCAGAAGAAACAAAGAACATTATATAATGATAAAAAGGTCAATTCACCAGGAAGATGAAACAAATATAAATACATACACACCCGACATCAAAATACCTATATATATAAAGCAGGCATTATCAAATACGAAAAGAGAAAGAGACACCCACACAGTATTAGACTTTAATACACTTTCAATAATGCATAGAACATGCAATAAATTCAATAAGGATATAATGGACTGAACAAATGGACCTAACAGACACACTCAGAACATTCTACCCATTGGCAGGGGCATCTATACTCCTTTCAAGTGCACATAGAACATTCTTCAGTATAGATCACGTGTTAGGTTAAAGATAAAGTTTTAACAAATCTATGAAGTTGGAAATCACAGCAAGAATCTTTTCCCAATACCATCAAATGAGGCTAGAAATCAAGAAAAGAAAAACTTGAAAATACAAAATATGTGAAAATTAAAACACACACTCTTGAACAACCAATGGTTCAAAGAAGAAATCAAAAGGAAAATTAGAAAATATCCCAAGACAAATGAAAACAAAGTATTAAATATCAAAATGTATGAGATACAGTAAAAGCAGTACTAAGAAGGAATTTTATAGCAATAAATGTCCACATTAAAAAAAAAAGCTCAAACAATGTAATTTTATACCTCAGGGAATAAGAACAACAACAAACTAAGCCAAAAGTTAACAGAAGAAAGGAAATAATATAGATTAGAGCAGACATAAACAAAACAGAGGACAGAAAAATAGGAAAAAAAATCAAGCTTACAAAGTCAATTTTTGTTTTAAAACTAGACAAACTTTTTGCCAAACTGAGAAAAAAGGGAGAAAACACAAATAATACTGGAAATAAAAGAAGAGACATTATAACTGATGCCATAGATTTTAAAAAGGAAAACAAAGACTATTATGAACAGCTGTATGCCAACAAATTGGATAACTTAGTGGAAATCGATAAATTCCTAGAACCATACAACCTACCAAGACTGAACTGTGAAAAAAAAAAAAAAAAAAACCTGTACAGATCAATGAGTAAGGAAACTGAATCAATAATTAAAGCTCCTAATAAAGAAAAGCCTCACTGCTACATTCTACTAAACACTTAAATGAAGAATTAATGCCCATCCTTCTCAAACCTGGCCAAAAAACTGAGGAGGAAGGAACACTATCAAACTTATTTTGTGATGACAGAATTATCTTGATACCGAATCCAAAAAGATACTACAAAAAAAAAAAAAAAAAAAAAAAAAAAAAAAAAAAAAAAAAAAAAAAAAAAAAAAAAAAAAAAAAAAAAAAAAAAAAAAAAAAAAAAAAAAAAAAGAAAAAAAAGAAAAAAGAAAAAAAAGGAAAAGAAAAAGAAGCAAGCAAGCAAGCAAAAGGAAAACAAAGGCCAAGATCCCTAATAAGCATAGATGCAAAAATCTTCAACAAAATGTTACCAAAGTGAATTCACCAATATTCTATAAAGATCATACACCATTACCAAATAGGATTTATCTATGGGATGCAAGGATGGTTCAACATATGCAAATTAATAAATGTGATACAGTACATTAACAGAATAGATAAAAATCATACGATCACATCAACAGATGTGAAAACATTACTGGACAAAATTCAACACACTTTTATTATAAAATCTCTCAACAAATTAGGAATAGAATAAAATTAAATAATAAGAGCCATATATGAAATTTGGTAGCTAACATATTCAGTGTTGAAATACTGGAAGTTTTTCCTTTTAAAATCAAGAACAAGGCAAAGATACCCCTCCTCACTAATTCCATATCACATGGTACTATAAATCCTAGCCACAACAATTGGACAAGAGAATGAAATAAATGATAGATATAATTCGGAAAGAAGTAAAATTACCTCACTTTGCAGATGACATGATTTTGTATATAGAAAACCCTAACGACGCCACTAATGAAAGTGTTAGAATCAGTAAATGAATTCATTAAAGTTGCAGGATACAATATCAATATACAAAACTCAGTTACATTTCTATACACTAAAACTAACTGTCTGAAAATTCAAAAACTAAGAAAATTTTTAAGAATTAAGAGAAAAACCCCATCTACAACAGCATCAAAAAGAATAAGACACCTTAATGAAAATTAAGAATACAAAAGATTTATTTACACTTGAAAATTATAAAATGTTGCTGAAAGAAATTAAAGAAGACACAAATAGGGAGAATATCCAAAGCTCATGGACAGAAACAAACCCAGAAACAAATACTCTGTCAACTCTTCTTTGACTAGTGCCAAGAACCCATAAGGATAATCTCTTCAACAAATGGTGCTGGGAAAATGGGATATCCATATGAAAAAGAATGAAGCTGGTGTTTTATACCATATACTAAAACCAATTCAAAATGGATTAAAGAGTTAAACATAAAACCTGATAAGTATAAAGCTTCTAGAAGAAAACACAAGCAAAAGCTTTATGGCATTGGTCTTGTTGGCAATGAATTCTTGAATATGACACCAAAAGAACAGACATGAGAAGCAAAAATAGACAAATGAGATTATAGCAAAGCAAAAATCTTCTACCCCAAAAAGGAAACTATAAGCAAATGAAAGGACAACCTATGGAATGAAAGAAAATATGTGCAAATCATATAGCTGATATAGGGTTACTATTTTTGAACATTAAGATCAGTAGCAAAAAAACCAAAACAAAACAAAAACCAGAAGAAACCCCCCAAAACAACTAGCCAAATACCTTGATTAAAAAATGCACAATGAGCCTTAATAGACATTTCTCTGCAAAAGATACGCAAATGGCCAACAGGCATATAAAAAGAAGCTCAACAGTAATCATCAGAGAAATAGCAATCAACATCATAATGAGATGTCACTTCACAACTGTTAGGATGGCTATTATCAAAAATAAAAATAAAAAATAACAAGTGTTGGTGAGGATGGGAGAAATTGTAACTGTTGGTGTACTATAAAATGGCCATGCCACATGATGCTTTCTAAAAAAAAAAAATAAAAATAAAAATAGAACTATCATTAGCTTTAACAATCCTACAAAAGTAAGGTATGTATCCAAAAGAACTGAAATCAAGATCTGCACTCCCATGATTATTGCAGCATTATTTACAATAGCCAAGCTATGGAAACAACCTAAATTTCCACTGTTAAAATCAAAACACATACCAACACTGAAAACTCTCTGAGCAGATAAAACCAGTTTAGTTATACAAAATATTAATTAAACTTATTTTGCAAAACTAGCATGACCAGGGTAATTTATTTATACCTCTGGAAATCATAAACAAAACTTACACTGTCTCCCAAAGTTTGTATGAAATAACTACTGACCAATAACCTGTCATTCCAGAAAATTAAAATATTATAAACAATTTCTATAAAGAATAAACATTTAATGCCTTCTTACTATATAAACCACTTTGTAACAATTTATCCCTGTTTTGTTTTATGTTTTGGCTTCAGCGCTCCCAGTTCACAAATTCTCTTTGGTGTGTGTGCAATAAACTTTGACAAATTGTTACTTTGGTGATTCACTGGTTTTACTTTTGTTATTTCTGAATTTTCGACACCACTGAAAGATTGACGGATAAAGAAAATGAGGCATTTACATGCAAAATAATACTATTCGGTCTTACACAAGAATGAAATTCTGCTATTTGCAATATCATGCATGAACCAATTGGCCATTACACTAAGTGAAATTAGCCAGTCACAGGTGGGCAAAATCAGGAATGATCTCATCTATATTAAGTATCAAAATGGCCAACCTCAGGGGTACCTGGTGGCTCATCTGGGTAAACCTCTATCTTCTCCTCAGATCATGATCCTGGAGTCCCTGGATCCAGCCTCATTATTGGGTTCCCTGCTCAGCAGGGAGTCTCCTTCTCCCTCAGTCCCTCACCCCGCTTTAAATAAAGTCTTTAAAAAAATGGCCAAATTCAGAAACAAATGGTGGTTTCTAGTGGCTAGACAGAAGGATATGGAGAGTTCTTTTCAAAGGGTATAAAGTTTCAGTTATTCAAGATAAGTTCTAGAGATCTACTCTACAACATTATGCCTATAATTAACAATTCAGTATTGTACAATTTTCAAAATTTATTCAGAGGGTGGACCTCTTAAGTTTTCTACTCCAATAAAGACAAAAACTATCAATTAATTTTTTAAAAAATTAAGAAAAATAGTACCTACTTTAAGATACCTTAAGACCCCTCACTGCTCCAGATGTGAAGAGGAAGTGTCTCACAGGAGGGAAAAGGGCACTAGAGCGCAAGGAGTGAGAAGAGCAACCGCGGGCCTCCCACAGCCTTGCCACCACCAAGCCTCTGAAATCAGGAGGCTAGCAGCACTTGGCGCGGGTCCTTGAGCCTGCATGTCTGGAAGAGAGGGCTGCGTGCGCAGCCCACGCTTGGAGAAGGCGGGGCCAAGCACACGCCCCCGTCATTGAGCTAAATCTGCGGGTGCCTCTTTAGGGTCCCTTCTCATCCCCTCCCTGCCGCACTCCTTTCAACACCTTGCAGAAGCAGCTCCATGTAGGCACCAGCTCCCTTAAAAAAGGAAGGAGGAGCTCAGCTGCAATGGCGGTGTAAACCAGACCTCAGAAAAACAACAGCAAGAAGCAGGTGATTAAGTACAAATGAAACAGACTTAATGAATAAGCCAGTGAGGAGATTTTGAAAGTAGAACAAAAATCTAGCAAACTCTGCCAACCATTTTTTCAGAAGAGGCCAGATTGAGCAGGATAATCCCAAATTTGGGTGGAATCGCATTTGTCAACCATCCACAAGTGTCTGCCTGCTTAGGGAAGAGGTTGAAGAAGCACTATTTGACAAGACTTTGAAGATATTTAATCAGGTTACAGAATCAATTTTTGTTTTGATGAAAACCCTATTTCCAAAACAAAGTTCTCTACGAAGAATTTCATATGAATGAGAGTAGCAATCCATCTTCAAAGTCCACTGAAATCAAATGTAAATTTGAAAAGGATTTATCAAAATGTTCAAGTCATACACAAAGACAGCAGGAAGAGACAGGAACCAGAGCATTTCTTAACCTGATTTACTGACCATTCTGATGCAGGTGCAGATGTGTTAGGAGAGGTCATCAAAGATGATATTTGGTGAAATCCATTACAGAACAGTTTCTAACATGGATGATTAATAAAAGAAAGAGAAGAAAATGATGAAGAAAAAAGAGATTGGAAGATACTGATGAAAACGGGATGAAGGTACAGAAGATGAAGATGGCGATAGAGGAGGGTGGAGAGGATGACAAAGGAGATGATGGATTCCAACCTTACTTTTTTAAATTTTCTCCAATCCCTGGAAACAAGTTGTGGTTATTTTGTTTGTTTGTTTGTTTTTTCTTTCTTTCCTTCTTTCTTGCTTTCTTTTTGTGCCTTATTACCCTATTTTTGAGGAAAGAATTTCCTTTTTACCATGGCTCTCAACTTATTTGGGGATAGGGTATACCTTGAGCAGAATATAGTGGGAAAAGAATCTCTACCCTTTTCTGTTCCAAATTCATTTTTGTTCCTTCCAGGCTCAATAAAAACTATGGAATCAATACCACCCTGCTCTGTGGGAAAAAAAGAAAACCCTCTGCTTCTTTATTTCCGTGGAACGCGGAGGGTAATAGGCCCCTGTGTGGTAGTGCTTTGAATTCTGTTCTTCTCTTTCCTCTGAGTATTAGGTTCAGAGATTACACTGCCTCTCTATGTGAAAATGGACAGTTAGCATTTATCAACATGTATTTTTCTACTTTCTCTTGATTAAAAAATAAAGGAAAAAATTGATTAAAAAAAAGAAAGGATTAACTAAAGAAAGTTAAAAATTGCGGCTATAGGAGGCTAAAGGGTGGGCCTGAGATGTTTGGGTGAGTTCGTGGGCATTTTGACATGGTTTTTCCTTGGGCATGTTCAGTTGTGATGTTCAACAGACATCCTTGCACTTTTGAAATAAAATTCTCTCCTAATGATGACTTGAGCCTTGCCACTCAAAGGAAGAATCAGGAGAACCTGTAGGACTCTATTATAATTTTGTTCCTATTATTTTTAATTTTCTTTGTTTCACTGGATGGGAAAGAATGCTTAGTTTTAAACATTAGAAGCATACCAGGTGCTTTGTTACAATAAAACTACAAAATGTGTTCACAAAGAATTTGATGCTTTTCTTTCAGAGCAGATATATTTAATATGTCTTTCCAAATTTGACTTATATAACATATTGTCAAACTTTGTTACCCTAACCCCGAATTTTTTGATACCCACTTTGCAGGATGACCTCAGCCTATGGATGGAGTAAAGGGACTTGAATCACTTGATTAATGTGTTCTCAGCTGAGGATCATCATGGGTACAATTTGCCATCAGTTTCTAGAATTTTTCACTTCATTCAGGACACCAGAGTGATCAAAACTCAGTTCTAAGTATATTGTATCCACCCTTGATTTGTATCTCAAATTGGCATTTTTTTTAAGTGGACCTTGATTTACCTGATAATAGTGTCTGCTTTCACCATCACACAGATCTGATTTAATGCCAAGTTACACAAGGGCAATTGCTGGCATGTCTTCCTTGGCACTATAAAATGTGGGCAAGAATACAGGCAATCACAGCAAGAAATCTGTGTTAACCATAAGAAACTCAGGTTAGGAGTACTCTTGTCTCGAAGTACTAGCTCTTAGTATAAGTTCTCAAATGAGACCCATCTATGGGAATTTGGATGAGATGATGGACTTTGCTCTGCCAGCTAAATGCTATGGTGCATAGAATAACATTTTGAGAAACTACCTAAATATACACTTTTTGATGCCATAGAATATAGTAGTTAAAGTTAGATGCCACTTAACTTTTTCAGAGATGAATTAATGGACAGTTTGGTCAAATTCAAAGCTTTTTGACATACAAAACTTTATCAATGGGACTACTCCATCAATAGGTGCAGTGTAAACAAAACATACCTAGATGGATAATAATTAGTAGTTTCTGCACAAGTTTCTGTTTAACAGACACCTCGTTCTATGGTTGGGAATCTTGCTCCAATAAAGAAAACATTTTTAAAAATATATACATATAACATCAGAGAAGATTTCTTCTTAAGTAAATTGACACAGTAGACAACCACCACAGTTGATCTTAGGATCTGCTGCCATCTCATGCCTTGACCAATAGGTGTAAACAGGGTTAATTCTTCCCATCCGGGGATGTATTGGTAATCATAAAGGAGAAATTGACTATACTGCAAAGGAAGTACAAAATACTGTCTGTATAGCTTTAAACATGAAACTAGTTTCTGAGGGTGCTGATCAAGAGAGTTGGAATATAAAACTGGACTTGGGAGTGTTATCCAAAATTACAGGACATAAATTCCTGGAAAAGACCCTAGAAGTTGTCAAACTAATTTGTATAATGCCCCAAACCACGGAAAATTGATGGCTGGCATTGAATAAAGATAAAATGCCAGAATTGCCTCATAGACAGTGAAGGAAGAGACATGCTAGATTGGACATATCAAGCGGTCCCAAGGCTCACAAAATCATAATTTGCCAAAGGAAGACCAAACTCTAAGCAATGCAATGGCAAGAGGCTCATTCTTGGGGCGCCTGTGTGGCTCAGTTGGTTAAGTGACTGCCTTCGGTTCAGGTCATGATCCCGGAGATCCGGGAGGGAGCCCCACATCAGGCTGCCTGCTCAGCGGGAAGCTTGCTTCTCCCACTCTTACTCCCCTTGCTTGTGTTCCCTCTCTGGCTATGTTTTTCTGTCAAATAAATAAAATAAAATCTTTAAAAAAAAAGAGGCTCATTCTTTCTCATTCCAGGGATCAAAGTAAGAGAAACTGTTACAGAATTTGGCTCACTAGCCAGAGCCAGGACCACACACATACTGCTGCCCCTCCACCTTCTGCCCTCTCACTGTCCTTCCAAAAATTATGTTTCCAAAGGAAATCAGCTGCCCAAGTGAGAGAAGACAAGAGAAGGGAAAGGGAAAGGGAAAGAAAAGAACTTGTCTCACTAATAACAAGAAAATAGAGGCCAGGCAAAAGCGTTTCACCACAAGAAGAGAAGTGGTTACAACCAACCATAATGATGACTGGCAAGGTTCTGAGTGGTAGCTGAGAGGATGTAATATGAAAAGGGTAATGAATATGGTTGATTATGGTTCATAACCATATGGATATGGAACACAAGCTCCCTGGGGAAAGCAAAGGTGGGCAGCCAACAAATTACTATTCAATTTGTGGCAACAGAGGAAATCAAGAATGGAAGATCAGGGGACTGAAAGAATTGGTTCATTTAAGAGTCATGACCCCTTGCCAAGATTCTAGAGCTAAACCAGTTATCAGACTTAGAAACAATTGCCAGAAGAGATAGTGAGATACCCAGGAGAAAAGACCATGAAAAACCATACTTAAGTATACACAAAATGGATATACTAGTCTTTCACTAAAGAGATCATTGGTCATTTCCTCTGGTAACTGTGGACTGGTGAGTAGATTGCCCGAACACCTTGAGAGATGTTAGAAGCAGGGTCTGTGTTGACACATCTGGAGACCTAAAGCATTACCATGTCATTGTGCCTTTCCCTATTAGAAATGGAGTATTTGTAGGATAGATGTGGAGGACGGAGATAAGAAATAGGTCTTGGCCAAGGGTTGGTTACAGAGCTTCACTGGTGATCTGGTTGCCACTTTACCACTATGTTTCTTTAGTCCATTGAGGAAGAATTACCTTGGTAGGAAATTTTAGGGGAAGTCTTCAGAATGTACCGTTCCTTGCACAAGAAAGTAATTCAAAAAATTTATATTGCATCCCAGGTGGCTTAGAAAATACTAATGCTATCCTCAATAATTTAGAAGAAGCTGAAAGAGTGGTTCTCATCATATCTCCTTTGATTCACCAATTCTAACTCCTATAGAAATAGGATGGATATTGAATGATGACTATACTACTGCCAAGTTCAACCTAATAGTAGCCCAAATATCAAATATCTTTGCTAAAATTTAATATAGCCTCAGTCATAGGATGTGTCACTGATCTGCTGTTAGGTCTGCCAACTTGGTCATAGTTTAGTCAGATAATAGATGGACTACCTACACAGTCCATAAATATCACTGAAATGATTCATTGATGCATGAGTGAAGTAGTATATCTGGAATACATTACAATTAGTGATAGAGTACACAAGTTGAACACGTGTAGAAGCCCACATGTCCATGACACCCATCTATATAGCTGGGTATGTATATATATATATATATATATATATATATATATATATATATATATTTATAACCTGCACAGCCTCAGTATATCCAAGGATTTATTTGATATACTGGCATCAGATTACACCTAAACTTGCATAAATGCAGGGCATCTACTTTGCAGAAAAAAAAAATGCAGGAATGGGCTCATGATCATGAATTCACTGATCTAGTACTTTCAGGTTTGATAGTTATTCCAAGAAAGTCCTTTTCTCCAACAAACACACACCTTTATCATATGAAAGGATAAGTTTAACTAAGAATGGCTATGCCAAGTTCGCAGGAACAAGTTTTGAATGATCCCAAATATAATCCAATCAACTTAGCACTTGTTGCATGAATATTCAGTAAGTAGAAGAGCTATTAGGAAAATGTGAGCCTTTTCTCAAATGGTAATGTGCATTCATCTTAGACATTTTATTTTTCTTTAGAAGAAGAAAGGCATTCATTTGATAACAAACAACATCATAATGCATTCTGACTATGAATTGGGTATTGTGATAGTATCTAGAGGAAAACAATGCCATGAGCCCTGATCTGTAATTTCTCAGAAACTAATGGGCTTATATCTTAATTTGTCAATATCCGTAGCCCTTAACCTTAATTACGTACTGTTCAGTGACCTACTCACTTGCTTATTAGTAGAGTGTCTTATCTAAAGTTCTTATCCTCTGGGTGTTAATCTGTTACTGAAAATAGTTTTCAACCATAATTTTCTCACTCTTGATCACAACTCACTCATACAATCCAATGAAACAAAGTATAGTGATCTACTGCATTGATTTGACCTCTGGTTCTTTGTAAATCTTACTCCTCTAATTAGCTTATAAAGAGAACTTGCAATATATAGATTCATGGAATAGCACGAGGACAGAAGAAACATTTTTAACAATTTTGGAATCCAAACGGATTTTGGAATTATCACCATTATGAGCTGGGTTTAAAATCTCATAATCTATGTTAAAATAAGTAGTCTTAGAACAACATAGTCTCTGCTCTAGGTATTTCAGAATCACCATAGTTTTGTATACCACAAATGCTTAAATATGCTGAAAATGACAAACTATATTACATTTTCATATTACAGTATTGAACATTCTATTACTTTTCATTCCTACAACCACTGACCTTTTTCACCTCTTGCTTGTCTGTATAACTTCAACAGCTTCTCAAATGATCTCTTACTAGATCTGTCCTTTCGCAGATGACCTTTCTATGAACCTATATGTACTTAATGTGTGGCATTACTTTTTCAGAATAACATGGGTTCTTCACATCTACTGAGTAGTTTTTAAATATTTTTCAAATATTGTATACTTTTATTCTACAAAGGCAATATCACATAAAATTTTATTTTATGAAAAAGTAGACATTCCTTCAGGATATGATGGAATACTTCAAAAATTCTCAATGTATACTCAAATATGAAACTGAACAAAATATACGAAATAATTGCTTTTAGGCATTGGACAGCAGGCAGTACAATACTGCAACCTCAAGAAGAAACTTTAAAGTAAATAAATAACCACTAGAATAGCTGTAAAGAAGTAAAAACACTGCATCATTTTACTCTAATAAAATGTGCATATATATTATATTATCTTTCAAAAATTCACCTCTTAATGGTATATCTCCTTAGGTGCACCTAGGTGGCTCGGTTGGTTAAGCAGCTGCCTTTGGCTTAGGTTATGATCTCTGGGTGCTTGGGATAAAGCCCACATCGGGTTTCCTGCTCAGCAGTAAGTCAGCTTCTCTTTCTCTCTCTTTTCCTCTGCCCTTCCCTACCACTCGTTCTCTCCCTCTCAAATAAATAAACAAAATCTTTTAAAAAAGTATATCTCCCTGGGGCGCCTGGGTGGCTCAGTTGGTTAAGCAACTGCCTTTGGCTCAGGTCATGATACCGGAGATCCAGGATCAAGTCCCACATGGGGCTCCCTGCTCGGCAGGAGGCCTGCTTCTCCCTCATTCACTCCCCCTGCTTGTGTTCCCTCTCTAGCTGTGTTTCTCCCTGTCAAATAAATAAAATCTTAAAAAAAAAAAGTATATCTCCCTAGACACATTAGTTTTAGGCATTTCTACTTTGAAAAAAATACTTTTGTAACACAGTTGACTATACATTATCTGTATTTTATATGATCATAATGAAATTTCCATTTATTTTTATTTTATTTCCAAATATTTTTATTTTAATGATTCCAAATGAAGTTTCATGAGGACATCAATCTTGCTTGTCTTGTACTCTTGTGTACTTCCGTCTAATGCTTAGTCTTTGTAAGTCCTCAATACAGATATGCTGAGTTTATGAATAGAAGCATACTTAAACATTTCTTCTCAAATAGATACCCAGTACAATGCTGTGGTTGAAATGGTTCTACTGTGAAGATATTTTAATAAGTACTTTAATCAAAATCATAAATATAGGTACATATTCTTATACTATAATTTTATATAACACATTTACAATGCTTGTATTACATATAAATGTATATATAAATGTAAAGTACCTCAGGCATCTCAAAACATAGATCTGCAAATGATCTTAAAATGTACAGTACAGCTCTATCATTTTAAACAGCATTTGAAGTTATAATAGAGACTGTAAATGACTTGGCCATATATATTATTATTTACATTTAAGAAAACTATGTTAGTCTTTTGTTCTTTTGAATAATTTGTTGGAAGATAAGCTACAAAAAATATTGAGTCAAGGAAAAGAAGAAAACACTAAACACATTATTATTTACAGAAGATAATGACAATTGCAGATTACCCAAAATAAGAAGTGGGACAATGAATTATATCTCTTCCTATAATACATACAAATGAATATATTTTACCATAAAATTTATTCAAATGTACTTTGTGATTATTTATCATATGCCAGAAACTATAGAGGAGACTTATCCTACATCTGTGAATGAGATAGATAAACACCCCTGCCTTTATGTACTTACCTTCACCAGTGGGAAATAAGCAATTAGCAAAATGAACATACTAAATAAAATATTATATTGAAGATGCTAAGTGTCTTGAAGGACAAGATGTGAAGAAAGTGAGTTCAGAAATACTGGAAAGAAGAACAAGTTGCAATTATAAATAGAGTATTGGAGGGGTGCCTGGTGGCTCAATCATTAGGTGTCTGCCTTCAGCTCAGGTCATGATCCTGGAATCCTGGGATAGAGCCCTGAATCAGGCTCCCTGCTCGGCAGGAGACCTGCTTCTTCCTCGCTCAACTCCCTGCTTGTTTTACCTTTTTAGCTGTGTTTCTCTCTGTCAAATAAATAAAACCAAAGAAGAAAGAAAGAAAGAAAGAAAGAAAGAAAGAAAGAAAGAAAGAAAGAAAGAAAGAAAGAAAGAAAGTTGGAAATAGAGTGATATTTACTTGGAACTCAGGATACAAGGTCTGTTCAAGGATCATCAAGGAGGTCACAGAGGATGAAGGATAGGGGAATAGATAAAGGGAAAAAATATTGATATTTTACAAAGATATTTGGTAATATGTACTACATGTTTTATAAAAGATAATATAGACTATCAATTCTATGATTAGAAATCTTAAACCTAAAAGAAGAAATTATTACAGTTAAGGAAATTTAGTGTCAGAGCGTTAATGGAAAGTGGTAGTGTGCCTTTCAGTTGACAAATTCAAAATCAGGAGGTAACAGAAAAAAATTCAGGTGTTATTATTCAGATTTTGTGTACGATAACTTCATCTCTTGCAGTGTTTTGTGGCAAAATGGGATGTTACCATAAAGTAGCACCTTTAAGTGCCTTTTATTTTATTTAGAGCATTAATAATCCACAACCCATAGCTAGTGGCAGAAGTTAGAATGTTGCTTTTTTTTTTTTTTTCAATCCAACTATTTGATCCCTCGTAGTACCTACAAAAGAAAGACCAATTGGATTCTTTGGCTTTGTGAAAATGAAAGCTTTATATCCTTTTATTTAGTAACAAGTGGCTCATCATATTTGATCCGTTGAACTATAAAAGAATAGAACTTCAATATGAACATCATACAGAACCCTCACCATTCATTCTTTTGTTCCATGGAGCCACTGCTTTTAGCTCTTAAAAGCACTTCTTTCACATCATTTTCTGAAGTTGGTACCTTTACTGAAAAGGCTTTCTAACTGTCCAAGAATTTTGCAACTACTGTAAATCAGGTGACAGCTTACCACTAGAGATTTTAAAAATGATGCTTTGCTTTTAGTTGTTGTTTTTTTTTAAATCAAGTATCCAGGATAAAATAACAACACAATCACATATTGAAAACATGAGGAAAATTATGTAAATATTTGAATATTCAGGACACAATAATTATATTTAAATTCATAATTATATATATTAAATAGCATAAAACTAGCAGCTGAATATACATAAGATTGTTTCATATTTTGCAGCTCTAATACTTGGTACATATTTAGAATAGCTATGTCTTCTTGAAGGGTTGTTCTTTTCATCATAATATTATATCTCTTAATGTCTCTGGTAATTTTATTTGCTCTGAAGATACTTTATTTGCAGACCTCACAAGCTTTTTTAAAATTTATATTTGCACATCATACTTTTTTCCATCATCATTTTAGTTTCAATTCGATTATGTCGTTATATTTGAAGTGAGTTTATTTTGTGGATGGATGGCTGTGGTATGTATTTAAATTTACTCTGATAATCTCTTTTTTTTCTATTGGTATATTTAATAAAATTACACTTCGTGTAATTATTAATACTTTAGAGCTTTAGTCTGCCATTTTATTTTTGTTTTGCTGCTTGTTCTATTTTTTGTTCCTTTGTTTTCTTTTACTTACCTTCTTTTGGACTCCCTAAACATTTTTCAACTTTAATTTTTTAAAAAAAGATTTAATTTATTTACTTGAGAGAAAGAGTGAGAGTGAGCATGAGAAGGGAGAAGGTCAGAGGGGGAATCAGACTCCCAGTGGAGCAGGGAGCACAATGTGGGACTCGATCCTGGGACTCCAGGATCATGACCTGAACTGAAGGCAGTGGCTTACCCCACTGAGCCATCCAGGTGCCCTCAACTTTAATTTTTTAAAAATTTAATTACTAATTTAATTACTAGCCAATAATACCCAGAAGAACCACTAAAAATCTATACAAATAGATACACTTATAAACACTATCTGCTGGTGCCCCTTTACTGATTCAAGTAATAAATAGAAACCTATGTCAATTAATGTTTCTTTTTTTTTTTTTTTAAGATTTTTATTTATTTGACAGAGAGAAACACAGCCAGAGAGGGAACACAGCAGGGGGAGTGAGAGAGGGAGAAGCAGGCTTCCCGCTGAGCAGGGAGCCCGATGTGGGACTCGATCCAGGGTCTCCGGAATCATGACCTGAGCCGAAGGCAGTTGCCCAACCAACTGAGCCACCCAGGCGCCCCTCAATTAATGTTTCTTTACCTTACTCTATTATAATATAATTGTGTTAAATATTTCCTTCTAGATTCTAAAGTTACTGTAGAGAATTTGGGGGAATTTTGATATTAAAGTTGTGTTTTCTTCAGAAGTTTTATTATTTTCTCCTCATCAGTGCTCTGAAGTCTCATGATGATGAGCCTTATTGTGAGGTTTTTCTTTTTTCTCTCTTTTCTCTAAGTATACTATGATAGGTTATCAGTGGCCCTATCTATGTGGCAACTATGAAGTACTTTTTAAAAACTAATGTCAATAAATAAAGGCCAAATGCGACAAGCTCACAACTGACATTATACTCAATGGCAAAAAGCTGAAAGCTTTCTCATTCTCATCACTTCAACATAATACTGTAAGTTCAAGTCAGAGCAATTAGGCAAGAAAAATACATAAAAGATATTGAAATTAGAAAAGAAGAAGCTAAATTATCTTTTTGGAAAGATGACATGATTTTATATATAGAAAACTCTAATGACTCCACCAAAAAATTTAGAACTAATAATGATGAATAACGAATTCCGTAAAGTTGTGGGATATGAAACCAAAATACAAAAATTAGTTGCTGATTTTAATGGACAAAGACCCAAATACACGTTTTTTTCCAAAAAAGACATATAAAATGGCCAACACAGAGGTATATAAAAAGATGCTCAATTCTGCTGATCATCAAGGTAGTGAAAATCAAAACTATAATGAGATATCAGCTCTTGTCTGTGAGGATGGCTATTATATGAAAGACGAAAGGTAAAAAGTGTTGGCAAGCATATGGAGAAAATGAAACTCTTGTACACTGTGGGTGCAAATGTAAATTGCTAACAGGCACTATGGAGAACAGTAGGAGGTTCCTCAAAAAGTTAAAAACAGACTAGCATATAATTCCAGAATCCAACTCCTGGGTATATGTTCAAAGAAAATGAAGAGATATCTGTACCCCTCATGTCCATTGACCATTACTTATAATAGACAAGATTTAGAAATAACCTAAGTGTATGTTGATAGATAAATATTTGATCCATGACAAAGATTCAAAAACCATAAAGAAAAAGATCAAGTCAGATGCCCTCACTTAAAAAAACAAACAAATAAAAAACAAAACAAAACAAAAAAAAACTCTTGGCACCCCTGGGTGGCTCAGTTGGTTAAGCATCTGCCTTCAGCTCAGGTCATGATCCCGGAGTCGTGGGATCTGGTATGGAGCCCCACGTTGGGCTTTCTTCTCAGAAGGGAGCCTGCTTCTCCCTTTCTCTCTCTCTCTGCCTGCCACTCCCACTGCTTGTGCCCTCTCTCTCTCTCTGTAAAATAAATAAATAAAATCTTACAAAAACCAAAAAAAACTTCTCCAATAAAATGGAATGACGAAAAACAAACAAAATATGCAATATATATGAATGTTGTTCAGAACTTGCATGTTTTTAGCTTCTCCAAAAAAGAAACATCCTGTCTTTTCCCTGAGAAGGTAGGATACCTAGAGAATTTAGAACTTTTTTGAAAGATTTTCAACAATCCATTGATTTCTGGCTATTTTAACACTCCCTTCTCGAGGTATTTTGGCTCTTATAATAATGAAACCACTAAAAGTTGCTGAGGGAAAAACTTGTTGATTTTCAGTAAATCTCACTCTCATTGGGTTCAGCCTTCCCCCCCCCCCAATTAGCTCATTTTTTATGTTATCTCCTTGCAATAAATGCCTTTACAAAAGTAATGCATCATTTTGGTAGAATTAGCAAAGGTGGACTTAAAACATGTGTAATAAGAAAAACATAAATAAAATAATAAAATAATAAAAAACATCTATAATAAGAAAATTTGAGATTGTAAAAAAATATAAAAACCTAAAATGAATACTTAAACATTTAAAATAAAAACCTTAGCTTTGTCATCCTAATTGCAAACTAGAAGCAAACCACACATCTACAATGACCTGAAAATACTTTTACCATGACTCATTTCGAGGGGGGAAAATTGTATCTCATTTCTGCAAAGAGCATAACTCAATATGCACATTTAACTTATAATTTGTGAAAATGTTTCTATATAAAAAGAATACCTAGCTAATGAATAAAGAATACAGGTTATGGCTATAAGGTGATTTTTTTAAATAAAAATAAATTTAGATTAACTGCAAAACTTTTGTTCTACCTTATTATCTTTATCAGGAGAGCATTATTTTGTGTGGAGAATCTATTTTGTGATCAGAATGAAGTTAATTAGACTGACATAAAATATTTTGAACATGTGACTATGCTATGAAAATTAGATATACCTATCTAAAATTCTCAAAGATGCATGATTTTTATGTCTTGAGATTCTGTTGTTCTAATGTGTATTTTCTTCTATAATAAATTTAAAAATATATATGGTCCCTCCTGTGCTTCCAGCCTCATGTCTTGACATTATCATCTCATTTCATTGGCCATAACAACATTTTTTAAATTGCTTGAACTAATTATACTCTCTTGCTTCCACTTTTCTCATATCAAATTTGGTCCTCTCTAAATTCATTCAGTCCTCTTTTGGCAAATTACAATATACATTTCATGATCAAGGTAGATATCATATATACTGGGAATAAACTTCCAAGCCCTGAAATTATGTTAGGTACCCTTTCTGTACATTCTAGTATAACACCCACTTCCTCCATTATGTATATATTCACAGTCTGCAAACGTCTTGTTAAATACATGTCTCAGGCAGTAGGCTATTAGAGCTATACTGTCACTTTTTCTCTTTTTTTTTAAGATTTTATTTATTTTTTTGACAGAAACACAGCGAGAGAGGGAACAAACACAAGCAGCGGGAGTGAGAGACGGAGAAACAGGCTTCCTGCCAAGCACGGAGCCTGATGTGGGGCTCAATCCTGGGATTCCAGAATCATGACCTGAGCTGAAGGCAGATGCTTGACGACTGAGCTACCCAGGTGCCCCATATTGTCACTTCTTAGTAAAATAGTTTGCACACAGTAATCACTCACTATCTATATATGAAATACAAGAAGAAAATAAGTAAATCAATTAATAAAATAGTATTTTAAAGAAGTTTCTATCATAGATACTAATTTTTGACAATTACATGGTACCAAATACAATCGTAAGCTTTTTATATATCAGAAAAAAAAATTGTATGCACTTTTCAATTATTGTTTTTCTACTAAAGTAAAAATATTCTAACACTGTAATGTTCAATACATATGGACCAAATTCAAACATTTTTTTTTTTTTGGAACATACAGTTTACATTTATGTTCCTATCCAAATGTTTTCTTGGCTAACAATATCAACAAAAAATGCACATAGACCCACAACATTTGTAAGGGGAATATGTTTTAGTTTGTTTCAGCATTCAGACTTAACAACTATAACTATTACGGACATGGTAGCTTGCATATTATACATCCATGCCTTACTAATCTCCATGTGCACAGTATATTCACATGCTTTCTGGGAACTTCTTAAGATTTATTTCACTTTGCTCTAGAGTAACACTTTTCATTTGTCTACTTGTTTATATTATTTCATTTATAGTCACTTAGGTAGGTAGATACTATATATTATTTTCTGCTTTAAAGATTTTACTAGCACAGAATTCTATAGTGATTTTGGCAACAGGAAAAAAGTTACTAGTCTAAACTATTTTCCATAAATCCAAATGGAAAGAATAATATTATCAAAGTATGAAACTTAAAAGAAGATCAGTATCACAAAGAAAAACTTTTCTGTGTGTGTGTTTAAGCACCTCATATAGGAATGCCTGGATGGCTTATTTGGTTGAGCATCTGATTCTTGATTTTGGCTCAGGTCATGATCTCAGTGTCCTGGGGTCTAGCCCCACTTTGGGCTCCATGCTCAGTGCAAAGTCTGATTGCCCCTCACACTCTCTCCACTTGCAGGCTCTCTCGCTCTAAAAGAAATAAATAAAAATTTTAACCAAAAAAAAAAAAAAAAAAAAAAAAGAACTTTATAGATGCAACATAGTTGTCTGAGAGTATACCATTCCTGGAGTAAAAATAGGTCAGTAAGAACAACTGTCGAAAAAAGATATCCATTCACTTTTTGATCTGCGTTCTGTGGAAATTCAAGCCTGACTGAAATTTCACACAAATAACAATGAGATTTTCCAAAGAGCATTTTGAGGACTGGTATTATGGTTACTCTGTATTCTCTTGCCCTCTGCTTCTCCCACTACTTCAAATGATCATCTGGAGCTCTCACATTATAGCTGATATCCGAGCAGCATTTAACATATCCTATGCCTTTCAAAAATACTCTGCAATTAATGCCCATTATAGATAAAGGTTATTGATATCTATTGTGTTTGTGGATTCCACTGGTGTTGCAACGGCCATTAGGACTCATGCATTGACTGGTATTATCGTAGCAGCTTGCCTCAAAAGATACTTTGTTTTTCTTATTTTAGACTCTCTTGCCCTAGGAATATTTAAGCACAGTATATATAATAAAGGGACACACTTGTGGTGGGAAGAAGGAGGGAGGAAGGGAGGGAAAGGATGGAAGCTAAGTGACAAGTTGTTTATCATTTACAGAATGAGAAGAGATAAGCCTATTGTAAAATAAATTCATGTTTCTCTTAAAAACTGAAATTATATCAACACGTTTCAAGGTTTTATGCTGTGGATTCACTCTTCTCTGTTGGACCCACATGATATCTATCAAGATTCTAATGAATTTGAACTCAAAAAAACCCCAAAAACATCAGAGAGTACCTAAAATGAAAATAAACTCTTTAACAGAATTGAATGGGGGAGAATGTGAAAAAAATGGTCTGTTCACTGGTATGTTCACTGTATGCAATAGTGCAACAGCTAGAATTTAGGGGCAGATTGTATACCCAGGGCACAAGAAAAGTGGACCTTTGTTTATGCACAGGAGAAAGTCTTATGATGGGAGCTGGCAAGTCTGAATAAAAAGAGGGGAGAATTTAGCAAGTTCAAGAGACAAAACTAGCAAAATAGATACACTTTGCCTTCTACTTAATGTAACTCTTCCTCTAACCCTTTAGAATTTCTGTAACTGTCTAAATTCAGAAAATGCAAAATAACTGTAATTATTGTAAAAGGGCATAGGAGACCATGGTTTTCAGTTTTGTTTGTTTGTTTGTTTTGCAGAATGGGTATCAGCTAGTTCCTGGGTAAGAAGACTGATTCAAAAATAACAAACATAAGGGGCACCTGAGTAACACAGTCGGTTAGGCGTTCAACTCATGGTTTCAGCTCATGTTGTGATCTCATGGGTACTGATACAGGGTTGTCAGATCAAGCCCCGTGTCAGGCTCTGTGCTCAATGTGGAGTCTGCTTGAGACTCTTTCTCTCCCTCTGCCCCTGGACTAAGTGAACTGGGAAAAAAAAATGATTATAGTTTTTTGTAACTTCTGGTTGAAACACTGGTTTTCTAATGTTTGCTCTCCCAGATTAAGGAAACTTTCTCTTAATATATCTATGACTTACAAAAGTATGATAAGGTGTTCATTTGTAAACAAATTAAAGTATTTAACTTTTCTCTCTACCTGAACCCTCTAAAATTCAAACGTCCTGGTGAGTATTCTTTCTTCCACAGCAATCATAGTCATTTGCATAAGTTCAGTAAGAATCTGTTCTCCTGTCACAGGACACCATTGGAAACATTGGTTATTTTACCAAGGCTTTGACTGGAATATCATTTTGAGAGAGAAATACAGAGACTCAGATATGACAAACAGCTTTAAGGAACTAAGGTTGACTTTATGAAACCTGGAGCCATAAAGCCCCTTGGAAATGTTGGCCTGATACCTGCATACAAAATTCCCAGCAGCCTCACCAGGTGAGTAAATAATGTCAATTCCTGGCAGGTGCAGGAACCTCAGCATATATTGGGGACCTCGTGAAGAGGAATCTGCCCAAATCTACGGGTATTGCAGCATGTCTGATGGCAAGTACTTGGCTTGTCTTATGCCCTGTTGAGGCTACTAAAAATTCCACCTAGAGATTCCTTATAAAAGTTCCAGCAAAGCAGCTTCTAAAGGATTTATATGCTCAATCATTATTCTTGTTGACCTTATGCAAATAATTATGCCATTTGTTAAAACTAGACTTGTTTTTCAAACAAATTAGTCTTATTTGGCTATCTTTGGAAATGAGAGTTATTATAGAGAAAGTGCTTCAATAACACACCTTTGTGAGTGCTAAATTTTAGTTTTGAATGTTGTTTGCCTAAGCTAGACAACTTGAGGTTAACCTCAGAGAAACTGCCACAATAGCTCGTGTACACACAATCTCCTTGCTTGTCATTCTGTGGGGAGAACAGGACCCAATAGGCATATGACTACTTGAACAACTGGGGAATGGGATAGATGCCCCAACAACTGTATAACTCAGCTATCACCTTGACCGATTCAATGTGGCTAGGATGACAAAACTGCTCTTTAAAAGCCAGAGAGTACTCCATGGAGTGAATGGATGGCCCTGCTTTATTCATGATTAGATTGGATATGCACTTGGAGATGCCCTTATCTCCTGAGACAAGTCTTCTCCCGTTTGACAGTGATTCCTTGTAATTAGGATATTGCTAAGGCTGGACCTCAAACACAAAGAGCTTCCTGATGGTTTCATCCTTCAGTCTTTTATCCTAATAGTCACCTCTACTGACAATACAATTGCAAGCAAAGGTTTTAACCAAGCATACAGTAACCATCCTGGCAAAAGCAGCCTCAGTATGCAACTTCCAGGACCTACATGAGGACTGCAATATAAAATAAGCCAAACAGTATGCTTGCTCAGCAGGACTCTAAATGATATTTCCCAGGCACTGGATGCACTCAGCCAAGAATTAAATGAACTCAGAGAACGACTTCTTGAGAACTGAGCCACTATTGATTGTCGCTATTGCTATACCTTTTGGGGTGTGAGAAATTTCCTCACATGTATTATAATAGTACAGTTAACTTCTGCAAGTTGTCCCAGTTAATAGGGGACATTTGTGATCAATTAAATAAGATCAAGATATCCATTGATCCATTTGACAAAATTGGTAATTGGGGATCTTACCTAAGGGATGTGATCATAATTTGGGGCCTAATGCATGTTTTACGCTCATCCGCTCGCATGTGCTGATGTAAGTACGGTTTGCTGTCCGTCCATGACCCCCACAGAGCCATGACACAAGCCCCTGGACTGAGCCCTGGATAGATTCTAACTCGCTGCCCCATTTCAGCAGGAAGAAGCCAGAGTAGTCATTGTCCCATTCCCTAAAGGCAGTTAGTGTTACTATTCCAGAGGGAGGAATGAGTAAGGGCTGGGGGGCTAGGTAGGGAGAGATATGTAGGGGGCTATGTGATCAAATTCTCAGAAATTTCAAAATGTGTAGGGGTGGGGAAACCAGAGATAAGGGCACAAACCAGACCACCCTGCCCTAGCTATGTGGGGTGGATCCTATATGATGGATGTATTTATGATAATCACCTGCAACCAACAAAGAACAATCAGAGGCTAAAAAGGAAGTAAGCCACTGAAGGTGTTCTCAATAGAGATGTTAAAAGGATTTAAGTTCCCTGGTTACCCTTCTAGAAAAGACTAACCCTACAGGCCCTCCTTGACAACCCTATTGAGATACTGTTCAGAGCTTTTTCTGTATCTTCACTTAATAAACTTCTATTGCTTTACTTACTTACTTACTTAATTTTAACAACAACAGAGACAACAAACATGAAAGAGATACATGGTAGATAAAATAACTCCAACAGGGTAACTTTGGAAAAAACTTATGAAAATGGGAAATGGCCCCTGTCCTAATTTTAATCAATTAATATTTTAACAATCAACAAAAATTTTCTGACTTTGTCATTTCTCCACTATATATATATATAATATATATAATCAAATTATTATATATATAAATTATTATATAATAATATAATATATATATATTTTAAGATTTTATTTATTTGACAGAGAGAAACACAGCCAGAGAGGGAACACAAGCAGGGGGAGTGAGAGAGGGAGAAGCAGGCTTCCCGCCGAGCAGGGAGCCCGATGTGGGGTTGGAGCCCGATGTGGGGCTCGATACCAGGTCTGCGGGATCATGGCCCAAGCCAAAGGCAGTCGCTCAACCAACTGAGCCACCCAGGCGCCCCTCCACAATATATTTTTTAAAGATTTTATTTATTTATTGGACAGAAAGAAACAGAGCTAGAGAGGAAACACAAGCAGAGGGACTGAAAGAGGGAGAAGCAGGCTTCCCGCCGAGTGGGAATCCCGATGTGGGGCTCGATCCCAGGTCTCTAGGATCATGACCTGAGCCGAAAGCAGTCGCTTAACCAAGTGAGCCACCCAGGCAACCCATTCTCCACGATATTTGATCACCTTTTCTTCTTGAAAAAGTCTCTCCCCTTGACTTACATAATAACCTCTACTAGTTTTTCTGCTTAGTCATTTCTTAATGACAGAAGAAGCATTTAAGTTTAAGCATTGCCGGGGACCAGCCTCAGCAGAGATATGGGTCCCAAACTAAGGGATGTCTGGCAGGAGAAAATAATGACATGGACACGGAGATTTGATGCAAGCTGACAGACCCGAGGTCAGTCAGAAGAGACCTATGAAGGAGGCTTTGGCCCTGGCTCTGGCATTGGCTCTAGCTCTGGCCCTGGCTCTGGCTCTCGCTTTGCAGGTTCTCTCTTCGCAGGCTCTATGGCTCTCAGGCTTTTAGGCACTTAGGCTCTCTGGCCCTTAGGCTCTCAGGCATTGTCTCTGTTTTTGTCTTTCTTTTTGCTTCTGTCTCTGTCTTTGCTTTTGTTTTTGTCTCTTTACTGTTTCTATCTACCTACTGTTTCTGTCTCTCTACTGTTTCTGTCTCTCTACTATTTCTGTCTCTCTACTGTTTCTTTACTATTTCTGTCTATCTACTGTTTCTGTCTCTCCTGACTGTCAAGGGTCCCAGTTTTTTATTATTCCAAGGCAAGAGGAGGTTGGGGGATGCAGTTAGGTTAAAGTTTAAGAAAGTGATTTTTGATTACACAGTGTACTTGTTAGAGAAACATAGTGCTTTGATCAGTGAAACATGGTTTTGCAGGTACACCTATCTACAGTTCAGAGTTAACTCCCTAAGCCAAACCAAGGACATGTTGCTCAGTAAGATTTTTCACAGTTTCTACATTTGGTGTTTAGACGATAAAGGGCAGAGTAATGATATGGTGTTTTTAAGCAGGTTTTACAAATAAGAAAGCAATTGAAAGGCTTAGATGAGTTATGTACAAAGTTTTATCTACATAATTAATACAATGACCAAAAGTTAGTTTGTTTGGCATCAGGAGAAAAATAACTTTTTTTGCAAAGGTAAAAGCACTTGCTCAAGCCTGTTTTCCCATGACTGGGTACAGAATTCTTTATTATGGATCTTTAGTGCGTGTGGCAATGTCCTTGTTAGTATAGTTTTATTTCTTATATATAAATAAGCCCCTTATTTAACCATTTAAAAGCCCTGAAAATCTCCTCCATGGAGCTGCAGGATATCTAAGATTAAACTGCCTTTAATGATGGTAAGTAGAAACAAAAGTATTTACTTGAGTAAGTAAAGTAAAAAGAAATAGTGTCAAAGAATTTATGGTAGTTAAACAGACAAGGAACAATGGAAACAAATATTTTTTGGTGTCAGTGATTGCAACTTTGCAGAGCTCTTTCACTTTGAGGGAGGATCATTGCTCTCCATGCCTTGGATGAGCGCTTGCCCAGGTGCACGTCCCAGGGACACAAAGGACATATTGCCACGGCCCACAGGGTACGTGTCTTTCCAGATTCTTGGTGGGGAAAGCCTGGAGGGACTTTCATCCACATTCATGGGCACCTCCACCAAAGTTTTCTGGTGGCTTACGGCATGGCGGGAGGGGCGGATCACGCCGTCCCCAACAAAGCATTAATCTCTGAATTTAATAGTAGAGGAACAAGAAAGGCATGATAGGTAGCTACTTTATGGCTCCTGGCAGCAGAAAGTGTGGGAAGTCCCATCCTGCAGAAAATCTGTTGGATAGGCTAAACCAACTCCTATTCTCCTCTCTTCCATCAACACTACACATACTGGTATTCTTTAACATTTTTCTATATTCTTTCTTTTTATTTTATATAATCTCACTGGACAATCATATCATTCCTTTGTTTCAATTAACCTTTCTATTGCAATAATTTCCAATCTGTCTCACTAGCATAGATGGCATTTCTTTTATTCATATTCATACATCCAAATGATAGTAGACACTGCTAATCAGATGTTACTCTTCATACTGATATTAAAGATGCCTAACATTCAGCATGTCAATTTCTCCTGAGAAAATTATACTAAAGATGCTAAAATGCTAAGGATAATTGAAACTGTTGTCATTGGATTATTAAAATTTTTTGAAGAATAAAGTGTTTGCATTCCTTCTATATTCTTAAACTATTTTATTTATTTATTCTACTTCTTAAACTATTCATGCATTCACATATGTTAATTGATTGTTTCCTATGTGCCAGGCAATCATCTAAGTAGGAACACAGATGCAGAATAGACACAAAGTCTTTATTTCATGGAGCTTACGTTCCTATCAGCAAGAGAGAAAAAGTTCATAGGAACAATTAAATATGGAACAAATTGTGAGACAATTAAAATCTCTAAGAATTAAAGATAAAGTGTGTTAAGGACATAGGGAGGTATCGGACAAGGATATTTTATGTGTAACTGTGAGAAAAGGTCTCTCTGAAATAGCAGCACTCAAAGAGAACTGAGTAAAGTCAGTAGGGAAGCCACAGCAGATTTGATGGAAAGAGTAATGTTTTCCTAAGCAAGAACATTTTTAAATTTAAAGAATAAAAGTACTTTGCTGTCAAGATAATTATTTTTAAATCTACTAAGAACTACTGGGCATGATGTTTTCTTCTGAAGATGAAAGGCCTACATTTAATACAAAGTAGACATTGGCTCAAAAATGGAATTATGCTTACATGAAAAAAGTGAAATTTGAGACAATGAATGGTATCACTAAAATGTCAATTAAGTAGGCATTACTTTAGCTAAGTTAAATATTCACCTTAATAGTAGTAGAATTTTATTTTCAAAAAAAAAGTAATAACTATAGAGGAAAATAATTTATGAAATTGCAAATGAATCAGGTTTTAATTCTAACATAAGTAGCAAAATCTATTTGTCATTTTTTAAAGTATCACATTGATGCAATTTATTTTTCTGCAAATATGTCATAGACAGCTATATATTAATTGTCATATTTAATGCTGTCAATTAGAGAGATGAGATGCAGGATAACTATCTTTAGGTGAATAAATAACTATGTTTATTTTCCTATGCCTAAGGAAAAAAATACTAATCAAATATTACTTGATACAGTGGATGATATGACAAACCAAGGAAAATTACTTCATAGTGGAAAGTTTTATAAAATTTACAAAGATGGTCTCTAAAAGAACACATGAGGATTTTCTTTTATGAAATAACAATAATCTTCAAATAAACAAGGAAGTTTGAGAATTTCAAGTACAGATGGATTATAAATTACATGTGATATGAACTGATAACTGATATTTATGATTTTTGTGTAAATTCTGAAAGAATAAAGCATTTTAATCATCGGTAATAAAATCTCAAAATGTCTAGAAAATACTCTTGCTTTAAAACAATAAGTACAAATATTAAGTGTAAATCATAATATTTTGCATAAGGATATACTATTTTAATAGTGCATGAAATTGCTCATTTACGAATATTACTTTCAATTTCTAGTAATCATTTAATATAAATGAGATATGGGCAGTAGTGCCTTATAGGCAAAACTAAATATCCATGTCCAAATAGTTTCTATTAAAAATTGCTTAGGAAGAGTCAATCTCTTTTTCTAAGTTAATATTTGATCTAGTCTTCTGATTACAAATGAGTCAGTATTACACTTTATCATACTTTATCTTTAGTGCTTTGTATGTAAAACATATCTCCTCTTCTTTGAAGCTAGATAACACAGATAGGGATTTGACTTTAGAAAATTTCTGAAATGTTCACTTTATTTATATTTGAAAGAAGTGTCTTTTAAAATGGCATCATCATCTATAAAATAATACCACCATGAACATAATTATAATTAATAATGCTTTTAAAATTTCAATTACATATTGCTCTCATGTTAAAATTAAATATATGATAATTTAAAATGTTACTAACCTTTTGTGAAATTAAGACAATATGAATATTAGTTCATCCAGATTGGATAAAGCAGTTTTTTAAAGGATTATATGCCTTTTATCAGTATTTGACCCTCTAAGCTATTATTGGCAGAAACTGTAACTAAGATCTATTTTTATCCCTATTAATTTCCACTTATTCTATAGTGTATTGAACTTGTAATAGCACTGTATAATAAAACACAACTAAAAGGATACCATAATTTTCAAATTAAGACAGTATTTAAACTTCACAGAAATGGATGATGTATAAAGAAAAAAATTCTTACAGTTATATATCTAATCTAAAATACTTGGATTCCATTCAACACCAAGGATCTACCTTTTTTACTTTTTAAATAATGATATTTCACTGTATTCTCAAGGAATTTTGATACAGAAATTAAAGAATATGTTGCCTAAAAAAGAAAAATAATGTTTTCTCCAAATATATCATTATTTTAATATTATTTAGTATATAAAATTTGATTTCCATAAAAATGTTTTAAGAAATTGCCTCTTAAAAGAATGAAGTACATATAAAATGAGTCAAATTATTGACTTTCAAAATAAGTGTAGTGAATTATATTACAAAAATACAAAATTGTGAACAAAATTGTTTATTTTTCAAACCAATCATCCCCAAACTATAAATTTAATAAAACTTGATACAGTTTTAATGCTGGCATTCAATTTATTTCATTTGGCATTTATAAGTAAATTGCTTTGTTTAATTATCAAAAATTTTATGATGGTAAGATGAATTCACTTCCTCAAAATTAAGAATTAAATCTCAGTTCCCACAATTCACGTTTTATTACCTCCTTTTTTACAGTATATCCCAATTATAATAAACTTGGGTTAGAACAAATATCATGACTACAAGATGTCATAATTACAGACTTATCTGGCAGCTTTTACACTATTCGGGAGTGTCATTATGTCACATGTCACTAAATGTCAATGACTTTTAATAAAATAAGATGTCCTTATTGACACTTTGATCATCTCCCAATAGATATGCTTGTTTCTCTAGTGTTTCTTGGTGATTCCCTGGCAACTTATTTTTGGCTGTGGATTGCCACGGTGAAGCCAAGGGAGCTTGGAAGAAATTAGATAATTATTTGAAAAAGAAAAGGGAATTTTTTTGGTATCATTTGTCAAACTGTACTCTTTTAATCTGATATTGAAACATGACACAGACTATTGAAAAGTTAATGCAAGATACCCAAATCCATTAAAATATCCTAAGATTATAAAATATCCCAGATCAGTTTTCATTACTCATAAAATTCTAGTGTTCATGACCACTGAAGTAATAATAATGTCTGACCACTATTTCATAATCAACCTGTGATTTCCACTGTGATAGCATGGAAAGATTAGCTGAGCTCCCAAAAATATGATAGGGAAGGGAGAAGGGTAAGGATGAGAAGGAGGGGAAGAAAGAATGGATAGGAAATAAAATATAACTTCTGAAATACTTATAATTATTTAGCAATGTCTGTATCTGAATTTGAAATCCATCACTGATAAAACTCTAAAAACAGCTTTGATGGTGTTTTAACATGTATTTGAATGTGTCTAAATAATATTTCTATCAATAATAAACTATCAATAGTTTCTGGCATTATAGGTATTACTGTTTAATTGTTGACATCCTGAATTTCTATTGAGTAAAACTTAGTATTTTTAAAAAACCCATCTTTCATTTTTTGAATATAAAATTCCATCATTTGGGATGCAGTATTTCCATTTCTTTATATAGCACAACTTTTTTTAGCCTCATAATAGTATATTTTTGTTATTTTTACAGAGTCATACTTGAACTATTAACGTGATATAGGCTCTATGCCGGCCAGTAAACAGATGGGACAGTGAGTACTTGTTCCCTCTTATTCTCTTCTTACTGATTTTAGAATCCTTAATCAAGTGTTAACTTGAAAGTCTGGTCTGTTTAATGAGTCCCTGGTTAATACAATAGTGTCTTGATGTAACTTCCTGGTTACGACTCTCCAGCATTTGCCATAATTCCCGGAACATGAGAGTTACTCAATGAAAACTTAGCTAAATGACTGAATGAATAAGGAACAAATGAATGAATGAAGGGTGTGACTATGCTGGATATATTCAAAATTTTCTTTTCCTTCTTTTATATTAGCACATCTTTGAACAGAATTTCCTTTTTGAGTAATTTGAGGAAACTTATAATTAAAGGACCTTAATATAAATCTAATATATATCTAAGATTTCAATAACAACATTTTGTCTTTTTTTCTTCTTAATAGCAACTTTACATTTTAGGGAAAAATAAATGACATATTTTTTACTTGCTTTATCCTGGGCTATTTTTACTACTAACAAAAATTTTCTTGAATGGATGGAGCAATAAAAAATAGCTCTTATGTAACACCAGGTATTCTTCATATTAAAATAACAAGTTAAGTTTATACTTTAGAATATATGCTCTATTTTTCAGCAAAAAAGGAAAAAAATCAATATCCATTTTTGGAAAGTAGACAAACTGCAGAAGTAGTATCACCTAAATAAAAACTACCAGCTTAGGAAAGACAGAATCTTCGTGGAGAGAAAAAGAAAGTTATTCATGATTTTAGTTCAAATTAGTTTAAAATTATCAAAAAACAAGTTTTCTAAAAACACTGTAAAATAGAAATGTTTTGTTTGGAAACAATTTCTTCCGTGTGTGCATGCTAAACATCTTATGACATAAATAAAGAAAATTAGCAAAGGATTAATTTCTTTTTTTGTAACGTTCCCATGTAAATTATAGAGCACACTGGAAACTGAAGCTAAGGCTTTTCATTTCCAGAAGAAAAGAACTGTGAATAAAATGACAGCATTTGGACCCTTAAGATTCCTCCAGAAAAATGCCTTCTAACACTCTAGTAGTCTTTCTGAGATTTTGTAACTTTTGTTTGACCATAATATAAGTTTAATAGAATCAGCATCAAAGATTCAAAACACAATACTGACATATATAATATCCATATTTACAAATATGTATTTCACTATTTGTTTCACTTCTAAATTCTCAAGTAATGTAAAACTGGCAACATTTGTTAATTTGTTCATTTAAAATTTGTATATTTTATACTTTTGAATTAATTTATTCAAATTTCAGTAATTATGAATAAATAGAAGTAGAAATAGATTTTGAAAGAGTCCTTCTCATGTCCGTGTCCCCAATTCTAAATGAATTCTAAAAAGCAAAACTGTAAACTATTAATAAGGTATAAGTTAAAGTGATATTCAATATTAGAATATTCAATATTAGATATTCAATATTAGAATTCATATCTACTCTTATTTATTACATCATACAAGGGCATAGAATGATAATTTTTAACCATTTATTTTATTTTATTTTTTTAAAGATTTTATTTATTTGACAGTGAGAAACACAGCGAGAGAGGGAACACAAGCAGGGGGAGTGAGAGAGGGAGAAGCAGGCTTCTCGCAGAGCAGGAAGCCCGATGTGGGGCTCAATCCCAGGTCTCCGGGATCATGACCTGAGCCGAAGGCAGTCGCTTAACCAACTGAGCCACCCAGGCGTCCCTTTAACCATTTAATAAGGTAAAATTTTGGTACTGCTCACTCAATCTAGATGATATTTGATAATTTTGGAGAAAATGAGAGAGAAAAGAGGAGAAACTGATAGAGAGAGGTGAGAAATAGAGAAACCCAATAATGTATCTAATAACCATAGGAAAATTCTTCTTATAGGGTAATTACTAGTTTAAAAGACACAGAGACATAATTATTATTTTTCTTTTTTTTTTATTTTTTGAGAGAGAGTGAGATAGAGCACAGGAGGCAGGCACAGGGAGAGGGAGAGAGAGAATCGCAAATAGGTTCCATGCCCAGGATCATGGAGCCCAACACAGGGCTCAATCTCACCACTCTGAGATCGTGACCTGAGCCAAAATGAAGAGTTTAATGTTTAACCAATTAAGTCACCCATGTGCCCCCTGGAAATGTAATTATTAAAGTGAAAATAAAAATGTGCATTTATTTTTTTTTAAAGATTTTATTTATTTATTTGACAGAGAGAAAGACAGCGAGAGAGGGAACACAAGCAGGGGGAGCAAGAGAGGGAGAAGCAGGCTTCCCGCCGAGCAGAGAGCCCGATATGGGGCTCGATCCCGGGTCTCCAAGATCATGACCTGAGCCGAAGGCAGTCGCTTAACCAACTGAGCCACCCAGGCGCCCCCAAAAATGTGCATTTATATAAGAGGATATATGAGGAATCTCTTGGCAATAGAAGGAAATAGCCCATTCTGAGCTGGTGAGTCATTATAAAACTTTTCTTTTTCTCCATCTCCCTTTCTCTCCTTAGTTACTTGTCTTTTTCCAAGTGCCAATATTCAGTCTTTCTTCTTCTGGAAACTAATTTCTTTGCTCATTTGATGGCTTAAACAAAGTCTATTATGATCACACTTAACTGGCAATCTCAGACCATGGAATTTAGTTATCTTCTGGATCAGTGCTGCAGAGTTAACTGTCTTTTTACACATGTTCAAAAGTTTTATGGTAATGACTTCAATTGCTCTAAACTGTGCCAAATATTCAACCAGCTTTCCAGCAGGAGTATCAGTCACAGCTTTTTCATATTTCCTATCCTAAGACTGTGTGCAAGGCTTGTTCTAGAAGAAAAAAATGTGTCTGAGTGAATAAAATTTTTAACACCTCTAGTATCTTAAAATCTCTTAGGCTGGTTTGAATTTATAAATTACTTTCATTTCACAACTGGTATATAAAAACTGTTTTTTGCAAGAGAAACAGAAACAAAAATGAACTATTGGGACCTCATCAAGATAAAAAAGCTTTTGCACAGCAAAGGAAATAGACAACAAAACTAAAAGGCAACTTATGAATGGGAGAAGATATTTGCAAATGCCATATCATATAAAGGCTAGTATCCAAAATATATAAAGAACTTTTCAAACTCAACATCCAAAAAACAAAAAGTCCCGTCAAGAAATAAGCAGAAGACACAAACAGATATTTCTCTGATGTGGACATCCAAATGGCGAGCAGATACATGAAAAAATGGTCAACATCACTCAGTATCAGGGAAATACAAATCAAAACCACAATGAGAAACCACCTCACAACAGTAAGAATAGCTAAAATTAACAAGTCAGAAAACAACAGGTGTTGGTGAGGATGCAGAAAAAGGGGAACCAAATCCTCTTGCACTATTGGTGGGAAAGCAAACTGGTGCAGCCATTCTGAAAAGCAGTATGGAGGTTCCCCAAAAGGTTAAAAACAGAGTTATCCTATAACCAAGCATTTGTATTAGTAGGTATTTATCCAAAGGGTACAAATATAGTGATCTGAAGGGGTACCTGCACCCTAATGCTTACAGCAGCAATGTCCATAATAGCCAAAAAACGGAGAGAGTCCAGATGTCCAGCGACAGATGAATAGATAAATATGTTGGTGTGTGTGTGTGTGTGTGTGTGATGGAATATTACTCAGCCATCAAAAGAGTAATTAATAAATAATAATTGATCTTGTATTATAACTGTTAGACTTTCAAATGCATAATAAAATTATTATTTCAAGAGATTGCCACATTATTAACTTTGATTTTTTCATTTTGAAATGAGAAAATATAATATGTTCCATAGTACAGTCTGCATGTTAGAGATACAAGCCCCCTGTTTCTTCATACTATTAAGAACTACAATTCAAATAGTTGCTGTAGGTGAATAAAAGTTTTAAAAATTATCTGGACTGAATGGGAAAATTGTGTCATAAAAATAGAAGGCAAATAAATATATAATCTAGGAAGTTCACCAGCATGAAATAAATGACATGTAACATTGTATCAAAATTAGGTATTCACTGACCTTCTGTTTAGCTCAGTTTTCAGCATGAATATGTATGCAATTAAATATGTTGAATGTACTGAACTACAATGAATACTTTTTCATGATAATAAAAATCACAAATGAGAATTTACAGAACAATAATGCCAAGAAATGGAATTGTGTCAATACAAGTAATTTGCATTAGGAGGTGAGTTTCCCTAGAGATTTACTACTTACTCTCCTCAGAGGATGAATTAAAAAGATTTAGTTACCTTCATCAGGAAGCTATAAACTCAAGGGAATAACTTTCATTATGAGCAAATGTTTGAAAATTTGTTATTCATTATTGAAAATTAAAGACTAAGTAGATTCATTAAGGACATTAATTGCATACACAATTAGCTGTTGTTTTGAAATTGCTCTAGATGCTTTCAATAAAATAATTTTAATGACTATGTGGATGTTGCTGCACTTCTAAACATAATATGCTAGCGTGGCCATTTATTGAAAATTAGGGGAAATACATGAAGCCAGAAGAAATAGCTAATTTATATGGGAATTATGTATCTCAATAAATTATTTTTAATCCTAATGTGGATGTTGCAGTTTGAAAAACACGATGTTAGTATGGTCATTAATACTGGAGGGACTTCATGATGTTAAAATGAAATATTCACTGGAATATTTGGAACTATTTGGAATTACAGCTTCAACATATTTGAAGAATTTGAACAACTACAGCTTCAAAATATTTGAAAGTTAATTTCTAATCTAAATTTTAAAATGTATTGAAAAATTTGCTTGTTTGACAAACAGATTGCAGCCAGTGAAGTAAATGGCATCTATTTTAAAAAAGGAATGTTTCTCACTTACTGCACCTGCCTAGGAGATATGAAACCTAACTGCTGATGTATTTCATCACAACAAATTCTAACTAGCTGGAGCTCACACAAAGCATCCCTGTTCAGTGAACAATGGGATAGTTCTAACCTCACATGTGTAAGTCTACAGATTCACTTCAGTCAATGCAGAGCTGCAGTTTTAAATCCATAAAGAGCATAACCACCACAAATTCCACCTTAAAACCCTTGATAATTAGGGAGCAACACAATGATTTTTTTCCTCCAGCATGATTTTTCGTTCTTGGATTTGTATTAGACTCAACATCCTTTGTAGCAGAGTATTTTCTGCTATTATTTTCCCATGTCATTATTATTTTTTGTTTGTTTGTTTGTTTTTAATTTATTTATTTGACAGAGGGAAACACAGCTAGAGAGGGAACACAAGTAGGGGGAGTGAGAGAGGGAGAAGCAGGCTTTCTGAGAGCAGGGAGCCCGATGCGGGGCTCAATCCCAGAACTCCCCGATCATGACCTGAGCCGAAGGCAGTTGCTTAACCAGCTGAGACACCCAGGCACCCCACCATGTTATTATTTTTACATTTCATGTGTACAAGACTGTGGCTAAGTGATTTTACTATTCTGGAATATAAACAATGGAACAGCTGTTCCTCAGGGAAATATGTGAGGTGATAAGACACAAATGAGAGATATATAGACAAACTTAGAATTTCCTGGTTCACTGGCAATGTGATGTCAAGACTTCTATTGCTTGAGTATGAAGGTATATTATCTAGAATATACTTTTTTTGGTAGTAACTGAACCCCCGCCCTCAAGAGCTGAACATTTCATGTCAAAGAAAGATAAAACCAAAGAAAGTATAAGTCTAGAAAAAAAAGATTTTCATATTCTCGTGGGCTAGAACAACATTTGCCTTAGATTCTCCATCTCAACCTGAGAAAGGAAGGTATGATACTCCAGCAATAGTTCAAGTGCTTAACATTCCAGATGCTGTGGGAAGGGGGCGCAGGAAGTCAAGCAATATGAAAAGAGCCAGATGCAGATAAGTAGATAGAATACTCTAAGTTTTTTGGCCTTCATCTGTTATATCAACATTTATTTTCCTGGTTGGTAATGAGAAGAAAGCAAAGAGGGTACAACAGAAAAACTTTCATGACACAATTTGATGAGTAAAGTATTTGATGTATATTCATCAGTTCTAGAAAACCTTGAAAGTACACTGTAAGCAGATTTAATGGATGAATGAATCAGAATCCAAATTACAGTCTGCGATATTGTTCTCTGATAAGCATTATGAGAGTGATTATAGTTTTCTGAAGAGCCTTCATATACTAGGTTACACAATACACAATATGAGCATATTTTATAAAATGATATAATCATTAACGTATTAACAAAGCCTTTTGATGCAAAGGTGAACATAAGCTTCCCTTCTACATTTGACCCCAGAAGAATAATTAATTCTTCACACCTTGTAGATCTAGTAAGTTAAATTTAATAAGGAAGCACATATGCCCTATTAAATAAGTAAGGCTATAGATCTAGTAAAATAGTTCAAAGGATTCTTAGGATTAAAGTTAATAGGAATAAATCTAAATATGAAACATTTTTTTAGGTGGGACTGACTATGAAAGTTATTGTGGAAACTGAAATTCAGTGAGTTCAAGAATTAAAAAGTGTGTGTAGGCGCACCTGGGTGGCTCAGTTGGTTAAGCAACTGCCTTCCACTCAGGTCATGATCCCGGAGATCTGGGATCAAGCCCCGCATCAGGCTCCCTGCTCTGCGGGAAGCCTGCTTCTCCCTCTCTCACTCCCCCTGCTTGTGTTCCCTCTCTCGCTGTGTTTCTCTCTGTCAAATACATAAATAAAATCTTTATAAATAAATAAATAAATAGATAGATAGATAAATAAATAAATAGTGTGGGGGGGTGTTTCTGCGTATCAAGATGAAGTTGCATGTATACATAATAGCATCTGAGATTAAGTAAAGATTTGCATTATCTGATCTTCAAATCGGGTAGTTAGTAGATAATGTTTTAAAATACAATACAGTTTGATGCAAAAAAATTAAAAAATAAAATACAATACAGTTTGATATGAATGTAAGCACAGAGTTTATAATATTCACTGGTAGAAAATAGTCACTGGTAGAAAAGAGAAAAGTATATACTCAATATTCAATCAGGAAGTCATTCATCTTTGACAATTGATGTCTGAGAAGAAAAAAAATTTTGTTAAGTTGAAAATAAAATTTTTGAAGCTTTTCTTTGGGCAAGTTTCACACAAAGTCAAAGACTCATGCATTCCCACCCCCATCGTGCCATCCAAACTACTGGCCTCTGATAAACCCATTATTATTAAAGCAGTGTTCTCCAAAACATCCTTTTAAAATATACGTCCAGTTTGAGATAATTGTAGATTCACATTAGATTTTAAGAAATAACACAGAGATTTCCTGTAGCCCCTTAACCCAATTTTCCCCAATGGTAACATCTTGCAAAGTTATGATACAATATCACAGCAAGGATGCTGACATTGACAAAGGCAATGCCCACCAGTATTCATCACTACAAGGATCATTTATCTGGAACACTGGCACTTTTATGGAAACTCCCACTTCCACTTTGCAAATATTTCAGTAATTGGGTCTCCAGCAGACAATTTTTTCTTTTCTAAAGGTCCAGCTGCTTCAGAATTAGATAGATCACAAAACCTTAGAGTCTTTCCTCTTGTAAATGATTCCATAGCTTTGATTCTTACATTATAAACTGAGTTAATTGATCAGAAGCTATATTTTGTGATACAAAAATACAATGATGTTGACAGAAATATGAGGCAGGGAAATAAATCCAACTATGTGTCATTTTTCAGTCAGGTCTGTCCTCATGATGAAAGAGCTGTGAGTAGAAGTAAATCTGAATGAAATAGGGTTTAAGTAAATTAGGCATTTTCCCCTCAGGTGAAAGTAGGCCAGGTTATATAGAGAAGTCCTTTTGCCACAAGAATCTGAGACTCTCTATAAGAATATTTTCAGCCATCCCTTGCCTGCAGTTTGTAGCTTCATAGTCTTAGAAAGGCTATTCCACTTCTATATTACAACTGTCTTCTAGAACTGGAGAAGTTCAAAATGGTATACATGCCAGTCAACTGTGTGATATTTAAGAGAGGATTCTTAAATGCTTCATCCAGTGAGTTTTACTTCTCTATCATTTGTACAACTGTGTCGCCTGGCTATTCTTAGCTGCAAAGAAGCTGAGAGATAGGTTTTATTTTTTAAGCTGGATACATTGTTGTCTTTTTAGAAATTAAGTTTCTTTCCTAGGGAAGGAGAAAATTCATCTTCAGGCATTATCTGTGATTACCACATGGGTCTAATGCATCCATCTGCCATTGCCCGTACATTGGTATATACAGCCTTATTTCATTTCACTCATTCTTATGGGCAACCATTGTCACTTCTATAAGTGTTTGTGAGAAACAGAAGATGACTACCCTGACCTACCGCAAAATGGTTCACTTAGTAGCCATAAAGTTTAATAGTAGTAGTTATTTGAGCCAATAGCAGAGTGTAAAATTATTCTGAATGAGAACCAACCCCAATCACTACATCAAATGGCTTTAAAATTAGCTTTTACTGTTGATTTTTGCAGGTAACATTTCTAAATAAATTCTTCTAAAAATTACAAAGCAAAAAAGTGCTTGTGTGCAAAACTTATACTGCTAAAATATTATTTCAACAACTAAATTTTGAATTATTTAACTAATGTCAAGTTGCTTACACACTTCTGCTGTTGTAGGTTAAAGAAGCATATTTTCTAAAATCTTAAAAAAAAAAAAAAGGGGGGGGCACCTGGGTGGCTCAGTTGGTTAAGCGACTACCTTCGCCTTAGGTCATGATCCCGGAGACCAGGATCGAGTCCCACATTGGGCTCCCTGCTCGGCGGGAAGCCTGCTTCTCCCTCTCTCCCTCCCCCTGCTTGTGTTCCCTCTCTGGCTGTGTTTCTCTCTGTCAAATAAAATCCTTAAAAAAAAAAAAAAAGAAGCATATTTTCTATTTCTATACAAATTTGCGGCAGATATATTTTCTGTTGAGTTCAAACTAGAGTTCTAGTACTGCTTTTTTTGAATTTATTTAAGTGTAAAGGAAATTTCCATATTTCAATATCCATTTAACTATACGGTTGAAGATCTCCCACCTAACCTTCATTTGGAAGTGATTATTCTGCAGTATAATGATATGCTAAAAGGCAAATACCAAGAGAAAAACCCAATAAAATACTATAAATGCCTTCCAAGTGTTGCATATGCTCGATTAAAATAATATGCTTGTGGACTGATATTAGTATTTGACAGCAACTCTGTTTTAAAAGGTATTTCGAAGATGAAATATATAAAATCTCATTACAGATAAGTATTAACAGGTATTTGTAGTTAATTTTGGTAATAGGTAAAATAAGCTATGAATCCCACTTAAGCAAAATGTTACTGCCCAATAAAGAATTTTATTGTTCTTATTAGTGGACCTACACTACAAAAGAAGTCTACTCAATTATTTTTGTTTTTTGTTTTTTGCCAATAAAAAATTATGAAAATGTGTCCTCTCCCTTGTTATGGAAGCACCTATATGATACACTTAGTTTTGTCTCTTAGCCTCAAAATCCAGATTTTTGCTACCTGATCCTTTACAGGAAACAAACCAACAAAAACTTTGGACCTTCCTTTGTTATTAACTGCTTATCATAAATTATCAACAAATATTCCTTATTAGGAAAATTTTACCTGACCTACGTAGGTCAAAACAACTGTGATCTTTCAGAGCAATTTGCCTCTGTGATTTGTGTGCCTTTTGAACATTGTGTCAGTCTTAGAATAAAATATTAACATGTCCCCATTGTCTATATGGCTCTTGATTAACTGATTTTTTTTTTC
>PITA01001990.1:101822-175405 GCA_004023965.1 Spilogale gracilis
CTCTACATGGAGGCAGAGTGGATGAGGATTTTGGCTTTTGTATGCCATGACTACACTGAACTCTATTCTCTTTGCTGTGCCATTCATTTCTCCATACTGATCTACTCAATCTTGATGGTCCCCAACAGTCAAATAGTTTAATCATTCATTTATTTGAAATGTTTTATTCATCCAACAAATTTTTATTAACCATTCTCTTTCTTGGGATTAGACAGTATACAAATAACATTATCTCTGGCATCATGGTGCTTACATTTCACATTGAAAGAGAGGCAACTGGCATAACAGAAGTATGTTAGATATGTGTATAATGAAGGAATAGAAAGCAAAGAAGGAGAACTAGAAATGTTACTGGCTACAATTTTAAATGGTAAGGGAAGGCCTCAATGAAAAGATACTATTGACCAAAAACTGACTTTGATGAGGGAATGAGCAAAGTTCACATTGTAAGGAAGAGCACTGTAGGTAGGAAAAAACAGTAAGTAGAATGGTCTTAAGGAAGCAGTAAACTAGCAGGTTCAGGGAAGGGCAAGACCTGAGTGAATGAGTAACAGGAGATAAGGTTAGAAAAGCATAAATAATGGGTGAGGGTGTATTTCATAACGTTATGATCTTGACTTTCACTCTGAATGAGTGGAGAAGTTATTGGAGGGTGTTGAACAGAGTGGTAACATGATGCAACATGATTTAAAAGACACTGGCAGCTGAATAAAGAATAGACTTCAGGAGTGAAGTGTGGTAAAAAGGAAATTAGTTAGGGAGCACTCAGGATAGCCTAGGAAAGACAAAAGACTGACTCTGTGGTGGTGTAGACAGTAGAGATGGAAAGAAGCAGTCCGATTCTGGATAGACTGCAGAAGATAGAGCCAGCAGCTTTCTTGATAAATTGAATTGTAATGTGAGAAAAAGTAACACATGAAGATGTGGGCCTGAGTGATAGGAATAATGGGGTTATCACCAACTTAACTGAGAAAGACTGTAAGAGGCACAGATTTCAGAGATGATTAGGAGATCAAAGTGGAATGTTGGATGCCTAGTAGGCATCTGTGAGGTGATGGTGAGCAGGCAGTCTGCTTATGAGTCTGGAATTCAAGGAAATATCAAATCTAAGGATGGATTTTTACAAACTATCCTTCCCAAACCATAGTCTTCTACTCAAATCTAAAAGAGAAAGAGAGTAGTTTCTTCATCCTCATGCACTCCAACAAACATTTTTTTCAAGGCATAAACAGTTTCACCAGAATATTTTCTTTAATAAAATTCAATATAAATCCTTTATTAAATAAAAAATGTATTTTAAAACACTTACTTTGGACAGTAGACACTAAGACTTTAATTGTGACAGCCATCCTATTAAATTTAGGGAAATGTAAAGATGTCATTTTTGTTCTAGTATAGGCCGTGGAAAAATACAGACCTTTAACCAATGCAAAAGGAATGAAAAATGAACATTAAACAGAAATAAGTAATCACAGTGAAAGTTCATGAAGGTGGGTGGTTAAACATAAATATATAGGGTATCAATAAGTTTATAAATAACCAAACTCAATTATAAAATATAATTTAAAAGTCAATGACAGGCAGATAAGAGAATGTGGCATGTGTATGCCAGATTTCCAGCACATAAATTCTAAAATTTTTCAAAAGGAACAAAGAATTTATATTAAAAGAGGTTTATGATACTATTTAACATGAGATCTTACTACATCAAAATGTTAATAATGTCTAAATTAATGGATGCATAAAACAATCAAAATCACATTCTCTAAAATCAATGATGGGGTAAAAAGTTCTTCTAGATGTAATATAACAGAGTGTTAATGTTAGAAAATAATATTAAGCAAAATAAAATTATCAGAATTATTTGAATTCTATTGAAGTATTTCAAAAACAAAGATACTGAGGTATTGAAGATTATAAAGAATTTTGAGATCTGTGGCCAACTATGACATCGAGATCTGTGACAAGTACGCTATTGATATGAATATCTCTTGATTGCAAAGTCAGACGTTGGATCAAAGTACAGCAAAAATGATTGTTGGAAGTAAAAAGTACTTTAGATATTGCTTATTCAAATATTGGTACATAAGGGAAAATAACTAGTCTCAAAGGCTCAGTGTAAGTAAGCTAGAGCAAAGTGTGCTCATTTAAAGTTTGTGGTAATATTTATTGGAACTGATGTTTAGAGTATACATAAGTATTAGAATTTCTGTGGACCACATCATTCTTCAAAGAACAGTTTAGTCTAAAGATGAATACTTATGTCTAGCCACTATCACCTGGATATTTCTGCCTTGCTTATACTAACAATCTTAAACTTCAAGGAAATATCCTAATGAGGGAGCATGCTGTGACAATCTGCTAGCTAAGGTATTCCATGCAGACCAGTTTCATTATTTTTAATGTGTGTGCCCTTGCCTATGAATACATGATTTCCATTTTACTCCTGTCTTATCAAGCTGAGGTATAGACCTATGAAAAAAGCAACCTAGATGCCTTAAAATTATGTGAACCTGACTTTTGCTTTGCGGTTATAAACTTCTCCTTGGCTTTGCCTTTGTAACTGAATTTGATGATAAGCACCTGGGACATCTTTTTCATCCCAAGATTAGTAAAACTCCCTTTAACAATGTGCTACAGTGATAGCCTTTATCTGGCCATTCTCCTTTATTTTGCTCATGAAATAATTTATGAGAAGCTCATTTTCTTATATTGCTCTTCTTTAATACAAACAGATCAGCAAGGGAAAGAAAACACTTAATTTACACTAACCTAATTTTAGCAAATAACTCTTCACAAAAACCCTCAGTAGTTTTTCTTCCTTTAATCTTTAAACACACTGGATTTTAAAATAGTGAACTTTCTGGGCATCCAGGGTCTAGAGAAGGGTCACTATGTATATGAGGAATAAATCATTTTGCCAGTATCTAAACCATTGGTGCTCCAGCTTTTTTGACAGTGATGCATACTAAAAAGTCCAGTACACACACACACACACACACACACACACACACACACGTATTTTAGGATATAAATTCTAAAATTTTTCAAAAGGAACAAAACATTTATATTAAAAGAGGTCTATGATACTATTTAACATGAGATCTCACTACATTAGAATGTTAATAATTTCTAAATTAATGGATGCATAAAACAATCAAAATCAAATTCTCTAAAATCACTGTGTCTGGGTGTGTATGTGTATACATATACATACAAGAACACTCCCCTAAAATATCAAAAAACTGAGTGTTGTGTTTCATTATAACTGACTCTAAACAGAAGCTGACAAAATGCCATGGATTTGAGTGACCCGAATGAACATTCACTTATTAGACCAAACTAAGGATACTTTGCTGGCTAATGGACAGCGCAGATATATACACTCATTTCAATTTGTTCAATGTGCTAGTTTCAGCACTTAATTAGCACACCACTATGAATTCTTTTTTTTAATTACTTAAAAAACTCTGATTATCTACTTCAGCAACTTAGTAAATTTTTTTGAATTTAAATTTATTTTATTTTTTCAGTGTCCAAGATTCATTGCCCATGCCCCACACCCAGTGTTCCATGCCATATGTGTCCTCAGTACCCACCACCAGGCTCTCCCATACCCCTACCCCCTCCTGCCAAGTCCCTCAGTTTGTTTCTGTGTCCACAGTCTCTCATGTTTCGTTTTTCTCCCTGAATTACCCCACTTCCCATTTCCTTTCCTTCTCCTACTGTCCTCTATATTACTCCTTATGCACCAAAAGCAACTTAGTAAAAATTTTTAACTGGTGTGTGTTCCCTTGCTTGTCAAGTTAACAGACTCAGCTTTGAAATTATTATTATTGTAGCAGTAGCAGTAATAGTGATAGTAGTGGTCATAGTACTTAGTAGTAACAGTAACAGTACTGGCAGTGATAATACTTTCTCTCTGGTCTTTGTTTTATTCTTAGACATTCTAGGAGTCTCACCAAAGTTGTCTTGTCGCTTTCACTTACTCAGGCCAGTGTTGCCGGACTTCTGAATGGAAAGAAATGCTTCCTTCTGGAGCTGGGTTTGGCGTTTCAGGGAACTTGCACTGTGGGTGGGAATTGCCATGGTGACTGACTGAGATCTGAGTCTTTCTTGAGCCTTCCCTACATTTTTCTCATCCACTGAGATCTTTTCTAACTCTGGTTTAATATAGCTCATGACTTATTTTATAATTTTGACCATCAGTCACCGCCACTGAGCTTTCAGGCTTATTGTGTCTTCCTTTTTCTGTACTTGTTTTCTAAAGCATTCTTGGGTTTCTTTTTGGCCAATAAAGGAATCATTTCTCGGACGGGTGTGTGGTGAATGCAATGTTGAAGTAGCACCACTCTGATCCTCTCTATCCTTTCCTTACAATTCTATGACAGTTTGTCTTTTTAACTGGTTTTTAAATTTGTCACTACTTAGGCACACTCTAGAAATACCTAGTCCAAGTCTAAATCACACCAAGTAGAAAAAAAAAAATAACTGAAATGTTTATATAAGATTTCTTAAATTTCACTGTGGCTTTGATGCTAATTATAAGTTTATAGAAACCTCTCTACGTTTTGTGGGTTTTTTTAAGATTTTATTTTTATTTATTTGACACAGAGAAACACAGCTAGAGAGGGAACACAAGCGGGGGAGTGAGAGAGGGAGAGAAGCAGGCTACCCGCTGACCAAGGAGCCAGATGCAGGGCTCAATCCGGAGATTCCAGGATCAGGACCTGAGCAGAAGGCAGACGCTTAACGACTGAGCCACTGAGGCACCCCTGAAACCTCTCTAAGTTTATAGAAAGTTATCAATACTCATACATTTTAAAAATAGAACATAAAAATTTCCAAATAACTTGTAAAAATTAATTTCTATTTTAAAGTGTTTGGCTGCTTCTAAGAAAAACTGTCTGGAAGTATGGGAGAATTCTAAAAACAAATAGTTTCACTACAGTTAAGGTAAATGCCTTGGTGACTTATCTCTTGGCTAAGAAACATAAAAGATGTAACATATTTAGTGATTATCAATTGCTATATACATGGAAAAAGGTGTGAACATTTCTATAAACTATGCCTAATCAAGGTGAGTTTTTAAAAATTAATTTTCTGACTTCTCCATGATTTTATCATGGTATAAAAATGTCAGCCTAATATTCGAATTTATGAGATACTTGGTTTATTGTATCATACAAAACATAAATAAAATTAGCAACCTAAATTTTTTATTCTGAAAGAAAATATTGTTTATATAAATGTTTTTGGTTTTAAAATGTTAAGCATAGATGCTCAACTAAACTGAAATATAATAACCAATGACAAAATACTGTATGATACTATTACTCTTTAAAGGTAACTTCAGTTTCTAAATCTCTAACTTATTTTGAAATCTTGAGAGGTTTTAAAGAAGTGTTTATTACTAAAGAAAATTCATAAGAACATCAAAATTTCTCAAAGAATGGGAACAAATATATTACAATAATTTTTACTTTTTTATTATATATTCATTTATATAATATAGATTTACATTTCTAATTATATTTTGATAATATTCTTAACTATTACATGACCATCTTGGTTGTATATAAGCTTAAATTAAAATAGTAGGCTTTATATTATTTGTGTATATTATTTTAATGAGGTTAATTCTATTTAAGATTAAAAAGGGAAGATTTCAAAAACTTTATTCTGAAATTATGCAGGATGACTCTGTATATGTGTGTGTGTGTGTACAGTCAGTATATAGACTTTCTGTATAAACTATATATATATATATGTTCAAATACTTATATACAATATTATGACAAAAATTAATGGACTGATAGCTTAAATAAAATTATGAACTTGTATATATAGTATGTTCTTCATATATACTTCTTTCTATGCTTGTATAAGATCATTTAAGTATAACTGAAAGGACCCTTCACTGCAAGAAATTCTAAAATTCTTAATTATTATAATGGTTATTTCTATAAAATTATTTTAACTTTTGCAAGATAACTTTGATTAATGAATAAACCAAGACAATTCAGACTGTCTAACTTAATTATATAGAGGTAACTTGATAGTCATGTAATTGAAGTTTCAGTGAAGGCATGTTTCCATGTTGAGGAAACTAACTCAAAGTCCTGTAAAAATACTGATACAGTATATGTCTATAGGTTAATTGTTTTAGGACAAATTGTTTTCTAGCTTCAAATAGTGATTGTAAAAAATAATAACTCATGGTATAAATCAATTAAAGACATTAAATGTTTGTCAATGCCTCCATTGTCAATTATTACTCTAAGATGATTATTGAGCAAATCCCTATAACTTGATTTGTATTTTATAGATAATTCTACTTTCCTACATTCTGTTACTAGTTATTACTATAAGAAGTTCACTAGACCCTCTGGGTTTTGACAACCATAGGCAGTTTCTATTTTTCATATTATGTTTTTATTTGTTTGTTTTTCTCTTACTCTTGGCTGATGGTCCCTGCAATAAGCATCAAGCAATTAAGTCTTCTGGAAGAAGTACCATGAGCATCAAAGACTCAGGTAGGATCTTGTTGTATAACAATTGCTCAGTGAAAGGACATTAGTAATTGTTGGTGTTGTTGAATATACTGTTACTAGGATCTTACATGTTGCAATCAAGTCTTTATCTTGTAAGTCTGTACATCAGATGGCTGTGTACAGACAGGAGACTGCAGTGACTCAATAAACACAACATTATGCATTAAAGATCTAAAACCAAGGTAGACGTGTTGAACAAAACGTCTGATCATTTAAGTCATTTGTGTGATCATTCTATTAACTCAGTGAAGAGAGATTAAGGAAAGGTCTGTAAGCAAAATTTTGCTTACTTTGAACAAACAGCTCACAGCAGTACTGGCCTAGGAGATATCAAAGCTGACTATTGTGTGTTTTTTTTTTTTTCTTCCACAGAATTAATCAGTGGGGGCTTATAAAGAACATGCCTATTGAGCAACTCTGAGACTGTAAACCCTTACTTGATATGAAGACGTTTTCCTCATCAATGAACATTGGAACTCATTTTATTCAACTATATACAGATCAATGGACTTATTCTATCCTCTCCAGGATACCAGTTTTAATACTTAATTAGCACAACCTTCCAAGCTCTCACTTTCCAGCACTTCAAAAACTGACATTTTGCCCTTGCAGACTAATTTTTTTAATGGTGTATATATTGTTTGATGCAATTAAGGGACTCGATTTTATAAATATTTTTATCTCCGGTAAAGTGTTTAACTCATTAACTGAGTATAACTGAAAGTAAGTACGTAAGGCAATTATATCCTTGTTATTATGATATGTTCAGATATTTATAATTTATTATATTTTTAATCAAATACTTGTGATGAATCCTAATTGATTTTATGAACTGCTAATAGATTATGGCCTACATTTTAAAATATACATTTCTTTAAAGTTATGTAAAAATACTTTGTTACTTTTATTATATAATTCCTGGGGTCAAACTGATATTTGAATCTTTGCTCCAACATCTCATAGCTGTGTAACCTTAAAAAAGTATACTTCCTCTGAAGTATATATCATCATATGTAAAATATGCTATTACTGGACACACTGTAAGGTTTTTGATTATATAAAAAAGCTTGCAAAGCATGTAGCATGGTGCCTAGAACTTAGATATTGTTATTTTGATCATGGAATCACCATCAGTGTAGTTAATATAACTGCTAGTATTATTTACAATGATCAATTTTTGAAATTCTTACATTAAACAATATCTTCAATTAGCAAGGATAATCTTTGTTCTTAAAATCACAAACACACACACCAAAAAAATATATCAGTTAAGATTTAAGTGAATTTTCTAATGGATTAACTCTTTATTGGTAATCTTCTAAGATTACAATAAATTTATCTGAATCTAAAAGGATTGGCTGAGTGTATATCCAAATTTATTACATTCTTTCTGGGACCATATAAAAGTTCTCTTATTTATGTGGAACTGTTATGTTTAGTTCTACAAAATGTAAATGAAAGAAATCCACTTTCTTTTGACATTCTCTAAGCAATAATAAGGGATTTCTTTGCCATAGTAAAAATATGAGTTATGCTAAATTATTCTCCTGTGAATTTCTTTATTATACAGATGTCATGCATATTATTGGGGGATGAAATGTGTAAGATTCCCAGGGCAGCTTTTCTTTGTTAAGATCAGATACTTAAGTTTCTAGTAAAGCTGTACACTGAGTTATTTTCAATTAAGTAGGTAATCAGAGATATGGTTAGATGACTAAAACAATACAGAATTATTTGTAAAATTATTGAAATTACCATGGCAAAATATGGTTAATAATCTATAATATAGTCAAGTGGAGCAATTTGAAAGGTTAAGTTTTAAAATAACTTGTTAATATGCAGACTTTGGTTAAATCAAATCACCTGATGAAAGTTTGCTCAATTAACATACATATTTCAGGTAGAAAGCCCCACTGGATGGCTAAATAAAGACAGTTTGGATCCTAAGAAAAGATAGATCAATATTAATCTTATAAGGTCTCCCCATTTCTAGCCAAAAATCTTTTTAAGAAAATGTAGTACTGAAAAATGACATGGAGATTTGCTTGTACATTTTTCCTATGTAACTGATTTATGAACAAGATCATCTTTGCTCTCATTATATCAGTGAACTAATAGTTTATATTGTTTTGTTAAAGTATAAAATAGACAACTTTGAAATCTTATGTGAGTAATTTTGAAAATTAAACCACAATTGGACCTTTTTATATTTAAAATATGTCAGTGGTGATATGTAATACATATACTAGAATATAAAATATATCTCTGATAAAGAACTTATGCTCTTCGCAGAACTATTTTCAAACACAAACTTTTTTGTGGATATAATCACACTTCCATGTCATTAAAGTACTGGTTATTGTAATATTTTGCAAATGTCTGCAACTTTAAACAAGAAGAAACCAGTTTTGACATTTTAATTTACTGAAACCATAAACAAATTCCCACTGCTCATCCTTTCTAAAAATTCTTTTTTAAAAATTTTATCACATTTGTTGAGCTACCTGAGAGCATCATGCCTTTCCTTTCCTTTCTTTTCTTTCTTTCTTTCTTCTTCTTCTTCTTCTTCTTTTTTTTTTTTAATGTTTCATCAAGCTTAGGGATTTGAGATCCTTGAATTGTGATGATTGGTTAAACCCTTTAATGCTTTCTTTTTTTCCCTATTTATTTTTGCAGTTTAAAAGTTAGGGAACTATTTCTGTTATTCTTTCAAAGAATCAAAAGCACTCTCAGCTATGCTCTGTATTGTTTGGAACAACTTAATTTCCAAAACATCCATATTGCATCATCATTTTATCTGTTTCTGAATGAAAATATTTGTTAATTTAGTTGCACTGCATGCTAATTTAATACACTCTATAGGGACTTGGGCAAAATTTCAAAGTTATTTTAATCCTCAGCATGTGGAGGTGAAGGTAACTTTGTATATGACTATAAACATAGTGATAAAGCAATGAAATTTAAAATGTCTGTTAAAAACCACTCAAGAAGTAAAAAAAAAAACAACTAAGATCCTGGTAAGGATACTAACTGTAATCTTTCTCACTGAGATACATGAGCTCTTATAAAATATGGAACAAAGTAGGGAAATTTTACAAACTCTGATATTCACAGAGTTTAAAAATTATATATGGAGTAAACTCAGTCCCAAGTATCTGTTTCAATGTTTATAAAATTTCCAATATTTTATTAAATGATGCCTGTATTGGTATGATATAAAAATCAGTATTTTTGTTTTTTCAAAAATAAGGAATTATTAAATATTTAATCAAGTTTGTTTCAAGAGAAAAAAAATCTGTCATTTTCTTTAATCTATTCTTTTTTTCTGTATGTTATAAAGTCAAAAAGAAAAATCTCCCACTAAAATCAGGAATACACAAGGATGTCCAATTTAACCACTGGTGATCAACATTGCACTAGATGTTCTAGGCAGAGCAATTAGACAAGGAAAATAAATAAAAGGCATCCCAATTGGACAGGAAGACATTGTATTATATGTATTTGCAGCTGATGTGATCCTATATATAGAAAATCATCCGAAAAATATATAAGAAAGCTACTAGATTAAAGAAGCAAAGTCATCAAATTTACAGCATAAAAATTCAACACACAAAAATCTGATGTATTTCTATACATCAGTAAAGAACAATCTGGATATAAAATTTAAAAAAGCAGTTCCATTCACAATGGTATTTGCAACAAAATAATACATAACCCAATTAAAATTAATCAAATAAATGAAACATTTCTCCCAAGGAAATATACAAATGGCAAAAAAGCACATGAGAAGATGTTCAACATTATTAGTCATTAGAGAAATAAATAATCAAAACCATGATGAGATACTATGTCATACCTACTATGATGGCTACAATAAAAAAAGTTAAATTCAATTAAAAAAGATAAAATAACAAGTGGAGGCAATTAGGTGGAAAAATTAGAAATCTGTGTACAGATTGGTAAGAATGTCAATGGTGCAGTCACTGCAGAAAACTGTGTCTCAGTTCCTCAAAGCTAAAGATAGAATTAATGTATGACCGAGCAATTCCTCTCCTAGATATATACTTCAAAGAACTGAACCAAGGACTCACATATCTGTATGACACTGCTCATTGTGGCATCATTCACAAGAGTGAAAAGGTGGGAAAAACCCAAGTGTTCAACAACAGATGAATGGATGAACAAAATGTAGGATATGCATGGTATAAAATACTATTCAGCCATAAAAACAGAATGAAGTTCTGATGCATGCCATACAAGGACAAACTTTGAAAACATTAAGTGAAACAAGTCAGGCAAGATGGACAAATAGTGTATGATTGTACTTGTATGAAATATTAGAACAGGGCAATTTATAGGGATAGAAAGTAGATTAGAGGTTTCCAGGGGCTTGAGAGAGAGAAGGAAGAATTACTGTTTGTTTCGGTTTGTGGTGATTAAAAAGCTTTGGAAATAGTGGTAATGATTTCACAGAATTTTAAATTTCACAAAATGAATGCCTCTGAATTGCATACTTAAAAATGATTCAAATGGCAAATTTTATTTGATACATATTTACTACAATAAAAAAGAAAATTCAAAAAAAGTCAGATGTATATAAAATTCACAAGTGGTGTGCAAAAAACATGAATCTCTTGAAAAAGATCATTATTTGACCACTTAGAATTAGCATAAATTATGCAAACAATGGATTATGAACACTGCACCAAAAACTAATGATGCCACTGTATGGTAAATGACATAATATAGTAAAAAAAAAAAAAGTTTTCTAATTCATAGCAGCTAATTATCTTCTTTGAAATAATTTATAAAGCAATCTATCCTAAATAAAAGAGCATGTATCTACCTATAACTAACAGATTAAATATTGGGGATGTACAAACTAAAATAGGAATGTATTTCTCAGGAACCTTCCAAGGAATAGGGGAGAAAGAGAGAAAAAGGAGAGAGAATGAGAGAGAAAAAGAGAGGGAAAAGAGAGGGAGATAAATTGATAGAATAATTTTCCTGAGAAACAAAAGGAAATGTAATCCACTATACAGATTAGATGGAAGAAACAGTCACTTTGTTATTGCAGGATATACACTGCATCTAAATGATCTAAAAATGTGTGTGTATGTTTGATTTTTGAAGGCAATGAGTATGAATCTAATATAAAATATGGAAATAGATTTTTAAGTGCATGAACAATTCTTGAAAGAGTTGAATGAAATAGGATGAAGATTAATTGACCAGATATCTTGCATAGAATTGAGATGATGAGAGATTATTTCAATTTTATGATGATCGTTTCATACTGGGAATAATATGTAGACAGATACTTTATGTAGACAGAAATCAGATAACTTAGTTCTCCAGATCAGTATAATGGAAAAGGAAAAAAGTATGGGGCTTTCAAATAATGAAAGAATCTTGTTAAAGTATTAGCCATGAAATATAACTGGAAATAAAGGCACACTAAGAAGAGAATTTTTGAAATGGGAGATAGTATAAAGTTTAATGAATTAGGACTTCGAATAAAATCAGAGAGTAGAAGTAACTGAACAAATTAGCTGTAAGGTAGGATGTGGGGTTGTTATGGAATGAATATTTGCATGATTAATTTTCAGCTAAAAGAGCTACAAATAAAAATATATGCCCATTTAATGGGTGTCTGAAGTCATGCAGATGAGTAGTCACTGGAAACAAGATCAAGAACTGAGACACAGTAGTAAATGATCAATCCACTAGAAGCTGTCAACAAGAATAATGATAGAAATTGGGGTAGAGGGGCACCTGGGTGGCTCAGTTGGTTAAGCGACTGCCTTCGGCTCAGGTCATGATCTCGGAGACCCGGGATCGAGCCCCACATTGGCCTCCCTGCTCAGCGGGAAGCCTGCTTCTCCCTCTCTCACTCCCCCTGCTTGTGTTCCCTCTCTGGCTATGTTTCTCTCTGTCAAATAAATGAAACCTTTAAAAAAAAAAAAAAAAAGAAATTGGGGCAGAGAGGTCTGTAGTTTTAAATAATTGAAGGGTGCTGATTGTGAACTTCAAAGATAATATATGCTTCATATCTCCTTCCTGAAAATGTTTACTCCTAAATTATTAATTATTTTGAGACATATTTTTAAGTTATCTCTGAAGTATGTGTCTGGTAAAGAAATATTTGACATATGGATTTTTAAAAAAATTACCAATGTAATTCAACACATTAAAAAAAAAACAAATAATCTAATTAAAAAACGGGAAGACATGAGATGACATATAGATGCAAGTGAAAATCAAAACTGTGAGTTATTACCTCACACCTCTCAGAATGGATAAAATAAAAACACAAGAAACAACAAGTGTTGGTGAGGATGTGGAGAAAATGGAACCCTTGTGCACTTGTTGGTGGGAATGTAAACTGGTGCAGCCCCTGTGGAAAACAGTATGGAGGTTCCTCAAAAAATTACAAATGGAATTGTGACATGCTCCAGTAATCACACTACTGGGTATTTACCCAAAGAATACAAAACATTAATTTGACAAGATATATGTACTCCTATGTTTATTACAACATTATTTACAATAGTGAATTATGGAAGCAGCCCAAGTGTCCCTCAATAGATGAATAAATAAAGAAGATGGGTATTATTCAGCCATAAAGAGAATGAAATCTTGCCATTTGCAACAACATGGATGGATCTAGAGAATATAAGGCTAAGCAAAATAAGTCAATCAGAAAAAGACAAAACATATAATTTCACATATATGTGCAATTTAAGAAACACAAAAAAGAAACAAAGAAAAAAGAAACAAATCAAAAAAACAGATTCTTAACTACAGAGAACAAGCAGATGGTTAACAGAGAGGAGGTAGGTAGGGGCAAGGGTTAAATAAGTGATAGACATTAAGAGTACACTTATCATGGGCCACTAGGCTGGCTCAGTCAGGAGAGCATGCAACTCTTGATCTCAGGATTGTGAGTTCAAGCCTTGTGTTGGGTGTAGAGATACTTAAAAAAATAAAAAATCAAAAAAAGAGTGCACTTATCTTGACGAGCACAGAGCAATATACAGAATTGCTGAGTCTTTGTATTTGTACACCTGAAACTAATAATACACTAATAATAATGTTAACTATTCTGGAATTAAAATTTAAAAATTACCAGAGGAGTTTTTATTATATTTGCTATTTTTTTTCCAGTTAGTGAATATTTTAAAGTAATTTAATATTGTTTAAATATGGTAAGGTGGTGGTTCCCACCACACTATCAATCTACTGGTGGTTTCTTGAGATCAATGAACATATTGGAATGGATAATGATTTGGGAAGAAGGAGAAAGTTAAAACAAATACCAGAAAATGTGTTTACTAAACGCAAATCTTATTTGGAAAAATAACATATTTGTTAAGCATATTTCAGATTTTCTTTCAAACCTGTACGTATGTTGCTCAATATATTAATGGGCACTCTTTTCTGATCTTTTTCTTTTAGTAACATAACTTCAGTTGCATTTTCTAGTTACCATTTTTAGGATTATTCACTTGACAAGTTTCTGCTATAAAACTAACAGTAAAAAATATGATGAAAGATGTCAAATTTGGTTCTGAAGATAGCCATAAATCTTACCTTTTTAAGATTTATTTTTGGTGTTTCCAGAAACTGGGGAACACAATTAGCCTGTAATTGCACTATATAGAATACTAAAAAAGGGAATTATAACCACCTTCCATAGTAAAGATATTTTCAAGAGTTCATGAATCACAATGATAATTTACTAAAAACATATTTTATCCCAAACACTTCAGCTGTGTGTCTAATTTAATTTTTTACCAATATTTCTAATAGATTCAAAACCCAGATATGCCCAGGTTTGCTTGAACCAAAACCTATATTTATGTTTTATGATTCACCTCAATATGCTTTCCCATATTCTCTTTAATATATAATTATTTTCTTTTGCATTTCCTTAAGTAATCATTAAAAAACAAAACTCATTAAACTGCAATTAATTATAGATTCTAATAACATACAATATGTAGCAGTTACACTACACATTATGTTTCTGGGTTTAGATTTAGAGGATGTGAAGGAATTTTAGGATGCACACAGCAAGCACAATTGCAATGAGAATTTGAAGCAAGAATTACAACAACATATTGTTCCTTTTGGTTTGTTATGTTTACTCTGTTACTTCCAACTCATTAATGTTCTATAACAAAGTGAAAAATACTATTACCAATGAATCTTATTGTCTATAGAGTAAATTCCAGAATGCCACCAGCTTGGCATTCATGTTATCTTCTGCCATATTCATGGCAACCAAAACTCCAGAACCCTTTGGCTCATCATGTTTCACTGAACTACTACCATGTACTTCACCTCTTGATAACTGAATTTTTACTAGCCTTTCAAACTCCTGTTCAAACTTTACCTTACACATGAAAACTTTCTCAATCTTAACTCCCTCTGTCAAATTTCCTTAAGCAGATTAAACTACTCCTTTTTTTGAGGTTCTTGGTATATATATATATATATATATATATATATATATATATATATATAATCAATTTGTTATTGTTAGGGGGGAATTTATTTTGTTTTTCTAGTCACTAGCCACTGCTAAAAACAACATCACTAGAGCTTCTTTTTTTAAGCTTTCATTTATTTGAGAGAGAAAATAAGTCGGGGAGGGAGAGGGATTGAGGGAGAAGCAGACTCCACAGGGAGCCCAACACAGGGCTAGATCCCAGGATACCAAGATCATGACCTGAGCTGAAGGCAAATCCTTAACAGACTGAGCCACCTAGGCGCCCCTCACTAGCTCTTTAAGTTCAGAGAATGAGACTTGTTTAACTTTGAACCACTCTCCAGCATATAATACTTGATAAGTACATAAAATATCTTTGCTGAAACACAAAATATTTAATCTCACTTTTTGTCTTTACCTTGAATCAGCAATAATGTTATTCATCTCATAACATCCCTGAAAGGTAATTAGAAAAGTTGTAATTAAACTTTTGTATAGAGAGGGACGCCTGGGTGGCTCAGTTGGTTAAGCGACTGCCTTCAGCTCAGGTCATGATCCCGGAGACCCGGGATCGAGTCCCACATTGGGTTCCCTGCTCGGCGGGAAGCCTGCTTCTCCCTCTCTCCCTCCCCCTGCTTGTGTTCCCTCTCTGGCTGTGTTTCTCTCTGTCAAATAAATAAAATCTTAAAAAAAAAAAAACACAAACTTTTGTGTAGAGAAAGAAATTAAGTCTGTGAATTTAGTAATATCTCCAAGGCCAAAGGATGTAGTTAATTATATATAACTTTGAATTCTGGATTGATAGTTCCGCACAGTGTTATACTATACCTTTTAGCTCATTTGAGTCCCAATATACAGTAAAATTTATAGTTCTGCTAAACACAGAAATATGTTATGGATTCATGATGCCATGATTTTAATTGTGAACCCAGATATCATCCTAGGAAATTTTATTTAACCTTTAAATTTCCTGATGTAGATGCATTTTCCCATATTGAACTTAATTTTATCTTTCTGTAAAGAATTTGAGGAAGCCATTTAAATTCTCTCTTATGGTTTCACATGCTCTTCTATACAATGAAACCACAAATGAATAAATATACTCTCTTCCAACAGGAGGACGGTGATAAAAGTCCTAAAAATCCCTATAAATAATATTAGGTTAGTATTCATGAAAGGAAACTATTGTTCTCTTCATATGGATTTTAAAAATTTGTGTTAAAAAAGTTTTGAAAATCCTTCATGCACAGTATTCTGTAGTGAGAACTGCTGAATGTTTATGGGTTGATGTGAAAGGAATCATTCTAAAGTCCAATTATTAATTTAGAAATAGATCATGAAACAAATCTACACAACTGGTATAACTGCCTTCTTAGAAATATTGGCAGAAGATCCAAAGATAGATTACAGATACAAAATTAACTAACCTTGGTAGGTTTCCTTTAAGAACTTTCAAAAAGAGATAAACAAGTGTTCCCTGAGTTCATTCACAACTTATATGTATATAAATGTTTTCATGACTAGGAATCCTTATCTAATAACAAACGTTGTTATCTAAAATTTTATTTATTATTTATTTACTTATTTATTTACTTATTTATTTTATTTAAGGGTGGGGGAGGGAAGAGACAGAGGGGCAGAGAGAGAGAATCTCAAGCTGGCTCCACACACACTGCCCAGTGTGTGGCTGGATCTCCCAATCCTGAGATCATGACCTGAACCAAAAATCAAGAGTTGGATGCTTAACTGAATAAGCCATCCAGGGGCCCCTAAAATTTTATTTTAATTTGAGGTTTATAAAAGAACTTAATATAAGAAACAAATATCCACTAATTTATCTCTTTCTCATTTTCATAACTCTCCATTTGGGGGTTTATATTTCAAATAAAAAAGTCTCAAATATGTGTCAATACATCTAATTTATTCCTATATTTTCAACAATAACAAAACAGTTGTCTAGATTTAGCAAGTAGAAGTGATAACAACCAATAAATTCTGGGATTGGGCTTGACTGGCATCAGGTAGCCACAGGGAATACAATATATTTTCTGAACCTATAAAGATTGTTTTAATATAAAAAAATGCTAACACACAAACATGATACCAGGTCAGGTCTTCTGTCTCACATCCAGCAAAACAAACATTTAGTGATGGATAATAACAATATAATTCCTTATATCATCACCTACTTCTGGACTTTAGCATCGATACTCAGTTCCTAATATATTCATTAGGCAGCACATATTTTTATCAATTTTATTTAAAAGTTTTAAAGTTTCGGGGTGCCTGGGTGGCTCAGTTGGTTAAGCGACTGCCTTCAGCTCAGGTCATGATCCCGGAGACCCGGGATCGAGTCCCACATCTGGCTCCCTGCTCGTCGGGAAGCCTGCTTCTCCCTCTCTCACTCCCCCTGCTTGTGTTCCCTCTCTGGCTGTGTTTCTCTCTGTCAAATAAATAAAATCTTTAAAAAAAAAATTTTTTTAATGTTTCATTGGGGTATAATTGATATACCATCAGAAGGGCCACAAGAACCAAAGATCCAAGTTTATAAAACTGAAGTCATTAACTGCCCCCAAAAACCTGCTTCTTCTTTTGCATTCTAAGTGAGAGATCCAAAATGACAATGCCACCAGATCCCTGCTCAGTGAGGAGTCTGCTTCTCACTCTCCCTCTACCCTTGCCCCTTCCCCTGATCTTCCCCCGCACTCATGCTCATACATATAGGCATGCCCTCTCTCTCTCAAATAAATAAATAAAATCATTAAAAAAGAAAGAAACAAATAGGGATACTACAGTGAGGTGTGTTAGGGGAAAATGAAAAAATAAAATGTCTTAGTCAAATTATTTATACAACTTGAGAAATACACCTATTAGGCAAAATCCAATTCACATTATGTGTTCTTTCACTTATAAGCTTTTTGATTTTTTCAATCAAAGGATATTATCATTTTAAGTTTATGGCATTGCTTTGATTTATTTATTCTTAATCTTTAAATTCAAGATTGGAAAATAAAAGGAAAACACATTAACATACTATTTTTTTAAATGTCCTACTTTCCTTTGTTGAGACTTTATAGCTATAAGTGTTTCGGGTTTCTTGTCCAAGAGATGTGTTTGAAACTGACACAAAGACACAGCCTTTATTTATGTGTCTCTTCAGTATAATTGGTCTGAACAATACATCTTTATTCTACAGCTTTGTTTGTTAGTATTAGTTCCTGAAAAAAAAATGTCTTTCTTACTAAGAGAGCACCATGTTGTTTGTTATGTAGACTTTATCGATCATAAATGAAAGGTCTCCTTTCTGCTGTTTCTGTAGAAAAGTACTTTGAATAGAAACTCATTTACCTCTTAGACAGATGCTGCTTTGGTGAACTAAACCTCAAAAATTATGCAATATTTATTTTCTCCTTAAACAATGTATTTCTAGTAAGCATGTTTATATTTACACTGTGACCTGCCTCTATAAGCTTTACTAACCAATTGTTTAAATAAACTGATCCAAAGAAAATCTTCCGAGGTTTAGAAAAAAGGCTCTCAATGTTTCTCTAAGTGAATACATAGATGAATAAGTAAGCTTCTGTAAAATAGGTTGGCAAAAAAGATAGCCTACATTCTTATGTTTTTTAAGTCAAGTATGAGTATCAAGTAGACGTAAGTACCTCATGTTGTTAACCAAAACAACACTATTCATAATACAATGTTTTCACCATTGGAGAGCAAATAATGTTGCTTCTTATCACTCTATCTACCTATCTGTGGGGAGCCAGAGCCAGGCTGGCGTCAAACAGTTGAGTAAGAGCTCCTGAACTCGCCAGCCTGGGCATTTTCGCCCGGGCTAGGCTAGAGTTAATAGTTGAGCGAAACTCCTGGTGCCCGCCTATCTGGGCCTCTGCCCTTGCGAGTGAAAGGCCAGTTAATCATGTTCTGATATAGACATAAACATGTAGGCACGTGCTGTACTCACTAAGAGCACTAATCACATTTACAGGCATGTGCTGTGCCTCCTTTTCTCTTTAATGATAGTAGTTTGGTGGGAACAAAGAGAATCATTGTCATGGGGTCTGTTACCGGTATTTGGGAAAGAGATACGGGGAACTGTAGGGGTATGGACGGAATTCTTGCTGTAACTTTCCCACCATAGATGTTTCTGCATGATTCTGTACTGCTTCAGTATATAATGACTTGTAACCCTAAATAAAGTTGGCATTGCTTGGATACCATCCACTTTGTCCCTCCTGTTTCCATCTCTTTTGTTCTTTGTCTCCGTTTCACCATCTCCTTACCCTCTTGTTCCTGTCTATGTTGCCACGCTGGCTGCGACACCTATCTATACAGCTACACATCCACACACCACAAAATACAATGGAAGTTGATAATCTGATTGCATTGGGTTCTGTGTCAATGAATGGACATAAAACTAAACAAAACAGCTTCCTAACTCATATAAAACAATTATTTGCAATTCAAGCATTATTTCCTTTAATGCAATTCCACAGACAGGCATTTGAAGATTCCAGTAAGAGTAAAAGAGGGAAAGAAAGAGTGAAGTAGGGAAAGTCTCATTGATCAAGTGCCAGTTTTCAACTAATCATGGAAATAAGGACTTCCACATGTATGTACCTTGCAACAATGCTCATAGGTGCAACAGCTCCCAGTTTCTCACAGTTTTGATTATTTTTGTCCCACAAATAATTCACATAATTGTCACTCACACCTGTCCACACAATTATCACTCAATTGTCACACCCTCACAAATGAATACACTCTCAAAACAGTTATCCTAAACTTAATTGAGCATTGCCAGAACTCTTACATGTCGCTATAGAGACTCATTAACACATCTGAGAACAAAGTATTGTGTGGCTATTAGCCAATACAAGTAGAAGTGATCACTCTGAGAAATGATAGGTATAGTTCAAGCTTGTGCTGCATAAAATATGCACCTCCTCACCATGCTCAGTCTCACATCCTTAAATTTAGACAAATGTCACAAATGTCACTCTCTTGGATGCTACAATCTAGAGAATGGACAACCTCTAGATTGTCCTCACTCTAAAGTCTGCCACTTTCCAAACACGCTATATTTCTGATATAGCAATCTTTCTAACACAGAGAGCTAATCATGTCACTTATATAATCTAACTCTTCAGTGCCTTCCAAATAAACTTTAAATTACTTACTTCAGTGTACATGGCTCACCATGATTTTTTTTGTTGCTAATTGTGCTGCCATTGTCTGGCTAGACTCTTCCATGTAGCCTACATTTACATCTTATTAAAACTCTTCCGCAGTTTTTGGACTTATCATGATTTCTTACATCATCACACTTTTGTGACACTTCATGTCACTCCCACTAATCTCTCAAGATGCATTATTTTGTAAAACTTCCCTTGACTTGTGGGAACCCAGGAATTGGAACAACAGTTATGCATGATGAGATGAGGTACTACATGAAAGTACTAAGTGTAGAATATTTGAAATCAAACTTTAAGTGTTGGGGTGCCTGGGTGGCTCAGTAGGTTAAGTGGCTGCCTTAGGCTCAGGTTGTGATCCCAGGGTCCTGAGATCAAGCCTGGTGCCAGGCTTCCTGCTCAGTGGGGAGGCTGCTTCTCCCTCTCTCTCTGCCTGCTGCTCTCCCTGCTTGGGAGTTCTTTCTCTCTCAAATAATTTTTTTTTTTTCTAAAGAAAAAACCTGAAGTGTCGCAAAAGTTCTCTTCACAAATAAATTTCTCTCTGAAAACAACTGAACTTTATAAGGATCACATATCCTGCAGTCGAAAAAGAAAGACTTAAATAAAAGTTATACCTTACTAACATAATTAAACCTGGCACTCAGTACTATTCATGTTAACAATTATTATGAGACAGAATTTAAAATGTAAGAATATCCCAGTATTTAGATGTAGTCCCTAATGTTAAATGTATTTACTACAAAATCTTGGTGAAACAGTATGTTACTTCTCCTTTAAGTAGACTTCCTAGATAAATAGTTCAAATACTAAAAACAAGTCACCACAACTAGAGTGTCTAAAGTATACTATAAGCTTTGTCATTTATCTAAAATCATATCACTTATAAAAAATAAATACAATAAAATACAATAAAATCACATCACTTATATTTGAACAAATAGGAGTAAGGGTCCTATAGAAATTGAAAATGAGTGATATTAGATATTTTACATAAAATGAATTTGTTAAAATAACATCAGAACCATAGCAATCTCATTGTTGTTTCCTAAAAAAGTGGTGTGATCTAAAATCTTGTTTTGTATTGCTTTAATTTATACTAATTCTTATTAGTACTATTCTTTACTTCCTCAATTTTTGTTAAAGAAATGCCAGCATTTCTTAAGTAATTTTCTGTTCCTTTAGATTATTATAGTAATGATCTTCATTAAAAGTTACAGCTAGCGGGGCACCTGGGTGGCTCAGTTGGTTAAGTGACTGTCTTCCGCTCAGGTCACGATCCTGGAGACCCGGGATCGAGTCCCACGTCAGGCTCCCTACTCATCAGGAAGCCTGCTTCTCCCTCTCTCACTCCCCCTGCTTGTGTTCCCTCTCTGGCTGTGTTTCTCTCTGTCAAATAAATAAAATCTTTAAAAATAAAATAAAATAAAAGTTACAGTCAGCAAATAATTCAATTCTAATTTATAATAATAAAAGTCAACAGGTAGGTTTGTCAAGTACTAATGGCTGCATTTCTAAAATACTTGTCACTTGCTGCTTATACTGTAAAATAAGGCTGCTGGGTCTAGATTTTCAGTCAGATGTCTTTAGCTCTATTTTTTTTTCTTTTTTCCCCTTTCCTCTCTTTTTTTCTTAAACTTTTCCCATTCTCTCTCTATCCACCCACTATCTATCTACCCAACTATCGATCTATCCATCTATCTAGGTGTCTTGAACCTAACCTGAATTTTGCAAATGATGCCTGTATATAAGAATTCAATTAAAACAGTTCATACACAGCAGTTTCAAAGATGCTTTCAAAGTTGTGCCATTTGATAACCAAAACAATCTTTGACATGGGTTTTACCACTATATTAAAAAAAATCAACATAAAAAGCCATTTTCAGTTTTTCAACATGTAACTATTAGAACATTTTCTAATGGTCATTTATTGTTATTTTATCTCAGCTTATTTTTTTCACCTTTTTAAAGTTTACAGAATGGTATGTTATTTTATTGACATGATTGGACATCAAATTTTCTATGCCCATTTACTATCAATGTTTAAAAAAGAGAACAATAAGAAAGTTGTGGTGCTTGTGTATATTTATATATATACTAGGCCCACATGCACACTTATGTTTCTATATGGGTCTAACCATGTTTGTTTATACTCATTTCTATATGTTATATCCATATATGATATGTAAGTTTTATATAGAGATTAAAGAGATGACCAAGCATTAAAGATTTTAAATAAGGGGCACCTGGGTGTCTCAGTCGGCATAGCATCAGACGCTGGATCTCAGCTCAGCTCCTCATCCCAGGGCTGTGAGGTTAAGCCCTACATTGGCCTCCAAAAAAAAAAATTATATAATATTCAATATCTTGTAAGCATTGAGTAACAGATCTGAGTTTCAAGCTCAACCTTCTCTCTTCAGTTTATCTTAATAAAGAAAAGACACTTTACTGTTTCAAAATATTTAAAGTGTTATGCTTAACTCAAGTCAATATTTTCATCTTTTAATTAGAAGACATTTCTATAAGTTACTTTCAGAAAACTATTTGGCACAATAGTCTGTTAATTTCTTTTCTCTTTGTATTTTTTGAAAAGAATATACACAGCAAAATTATTATTTAAATGGGTTTTTTCTTCTCCTCATATCACACCATTCTATGTGTCCATGGGTCTGAGAGGTACAAACAAAAGGAAAGGTAGCAAGAATTTGATAAATATAGTGAGAAAAGATGTGAGAAGTTTTAAAACTTGCTGCTTGTATATTTCACAATCTCACAGCATTTACAATATAATGAACTCATCATTCAAAAGAAAGAATATTTTGTAAGATGTTTCATAAGGAATTTCTACAAAGTAAATTTAATAACTATTAGGTAGTCAAGGACAAAATAAAATGAGTATTTATTTCATGAGCAAAGGAATTGAATCTAGACAACATAAAACAATGTCCTTTATGATTGTATTAATGGAATTATTTGAAAAATTAACTGAAGTAAAATTTGTAGGGTTCAAATAATAATAGCCAATTACTTAGGATTCATGTCTGTTACATTAAAGTAGAAGTCAAGAATAAATAAATAAATAAAGTGAAGTCATAATTCGAGCTTGTACTGTCAGCACTACCTATTTTTTTCCTTAGTAACTCAGCAATGCATCCTAGCCATTAGAAAAGAAACTGAAACTCATACATATTTTGTGATAAACTCTCAGCTAAAATGTTCCATAATCAAGTACACATAAATATGATAACCTGAAATGTTTGGTAAACTTATTTCTAAATTGAGAGGAAAACAGTAAGATTTCTTTTTATTTTCTTCTTTATGAGTAAATTAACGCTTCCAAATTTTACTTTTTCTAATTAAATGTATTACCTTCTTTCTGCAGCTTAACTCTTTCTTTACTCAGATATCTCCTTTCTCCCTTCAGAAATAAAGGTAAAACATCTTCATGACCTTAAGTAAGAAAGACATAAATATAATAAAACAAAAATTAAATGGCTGATGATTTCAAATACATAAAAATTAAAGAGTTTGAGTGAAATCAGTACCAGTTCCTCTCAGAAACAATAATTTCAATAACTATCTGCAACCAAAAATACCTTCACAAGAGTTAAGAATTCCAGGTAATAGGGGCGCCTGGGTGGCTCAGTTGGTTAAGCGACTGCCTTCAGCTCAGGTCATGATCCTGGAGACCTAGGATCGAGTCCCACATCGGGCTCCCTGCTCGGCGGGAAGCCTGCTTCTCCCTCTCTCACTCCCCCTTCTTGTGTTCCCTCTCTGGCTGTGCTTCTCTCTGTCAAATAAATAAAATATTAAAAAAAAATCCAGGTAATTATATCATCCAAATGAAGCACAAAAATAAGAAAAGACACACTGAGAAGGATAAAAAAATATTTCCTTTTTCCCTCCTCACCATTCTCCCAAGCCCAGGCAACCAATGGGCCACTCTCAAGAGAGAGTTTCATCCCAAGGGAAAAAGAAATTGAAGAGTCAGACTTCACCATAGAGTCCAGTATATTCCTTGTGACTCCATAGTGCCAGGTTCCCAGTGGGCTCCCATAATCCAGGCTCTGGCCTGCCCATTCCAGTACCAGACCACTCCCATGGACCCAGATCCCAAGCCTACCTCAGTGGTCCCCAGGGCCTAGGTGGCGCCTGCAGATCTAAGATCCAGGTCTCTCCTCATAGACTCAGGGAGCAGGCTGCTCCCCATGTATTCAAGGACTAGGCCTGCTCATCTACTGACCCAGGCACCAGAACTGTCTACACAAGGACTCAAGCAACAAGCCTGCCCACAAACACCAAAATATGGCCCAGTCAGTCTCTGGATGGGCTGACTGGTAGACAGTTTGTCTATCAAAGCCAGGATATAAAGACTGGAAGAAGTGACTGCTTCCTTAAAAGTGCAGACACCAACCCACGGCCAATAGGGAATCATGATTAATCAAGGAAACAAGACATCACCAAAGGAAACTTAAAAACTCCAATGACTGACCCTGAATAAATGGATATTTCTCAGAGCAGCATCTGGGTGGCTCAGTCAGGTAAGAGGCTGCCTTTGGCTCAGGTGATGATCCCAGTGTCCTGCATCAGGCTCCATGCTTAGCAAGGAGCCTGCTTCTCCCTCTCCCTCGGCCTGCTGCTCCCCTGGCTTATGCTTTCCCTCTCTCTGTTAAATTAAAAAAAAAAAAAAAAAAACTTAAAAAAAAAGTAATCCTCACATAAATTCTGTGAACTATAAGAAAACACAGACAACTGATTGAAATGAGGGAAATAATACATGAGAGAGCAGGAGTACCTATATTTACATCGGACAAAGTAGACTTTAGGTCAAAAATTGTAACAAAGGACAAAGAAGGTAATTAATATTAAAGGGGTCAATTCACAAGAGGACATAACAATTGTAAATATACATGCAGTTAATATTGAAACACCTAATACATTAAGTGAATACTAACAGAGAAATAGACAGCAATATAATAATATTAGGGATGCCCCTAAGACTCCTATCTTCAACAATGGATAGATCATCTGGACAGAAAATCAACACAGAAAAACTGACTTGAACTGTATTTTAAAGTTCCTATGGACCTAACAGAAGTATATAAAACATTCTACTCAACAATAACAGAATATGCATTCTTCTCAAGTGCACAGGACATTCTCTAGGATAGATCACACGTGAGGTCCTAACACAAAACATTTTGGCAAATGTAAGAAGACTGAAATAATTTCAACTACCTCTTTTGAGCACAGTGGTATGAAACTAGAAAACAGCAACAGAAGGAAAACTGGAAAATTCACTACTGTGTAGAAATGAAACATGCTGCTGAACAAATAACAAGTCAAAGAAGAAAAAAAGGAAGTAAAAAAAATCTCAAAATCAATGAAAAGGAAAACAACATACCAAAACCTACAGGATACAACAAAAGCCATTCTAAGGGAAACATTTATGGTGATAAATGTCTACTACACTGAAAAGAAAAGAAGAGAAAAGAAAAGAAAAGAAAAGAAAAGGAAAGGAAAGAAAAGAAGAGAAGAGAAGATAATAGAAAAGAAAAGAAAGGAAAAAAGAAAAGAAAAGAAAAAAAAGTCACACACATAAATGCATACACAAAAACCTCATTTTACATCTCCAGGACCTAGAAAAAGAACAATCTACATATGGAGATAATAAAATACTTAGAAAAGTAGACAAAGAATTTTTTTCAGGAATTTCCCAAAAGACATTTCCTCAAAATGAAACAACACAAAAATACCAGGGCATACAGAGTAGAATGTCTAAAATTAATAAAAAAGCAAAGTTTATTGACTACTCCAACAGAAATATATCTTCAAAGACATAATAGATACCTTTCTCAGTGTCTATAAGCAGTGGATTATGATAAAACAGATTTCAGAACAATAGTGGATATTACATTTCTTAATGTGTTTACACTTTTTTAAAAAGATTTTTTATTTATTTATTTGACAGACAGAAGTACCATTAGAGAAGGAACATAAGCAGGAGGAGTCAGAGAGGGAGAAGCAGGCTTCCCATGGAGCAGGGAGCCTCATGTGGGGCTCAATCCCAGGACTCCAGGATCAAGACCCAAGCTGAAGGCAGATGCTTAATGACTGAGCCACCCAGGCATCCCATGTGCTTACACTTTTAAAAAACATTCTTCCATAATTTTCTCTTTCTAATATTTAGGAACAGTAATTATTACCTTTATGAGTCTTTCTAGTAAGTACTCTTTTCTAGCTGGTTTCTTTTAGGCATATTATTATATCTAGTCATCTAGTCAAAGTTGTCAAACTGGGTATATTCATACACCGAAATTGAGAATCAGAGAGAGAAGAGTTTATGCAACAATTTGAGGGAATTGTCAATTGATAATTAGATGAATGGGAGAGAAAAACCTCTCAGTTTGACTTTCATTATATCTGATATCTAAACATGCCCATAAATATACTCAGTGTTTTCAGGTACTAAAGTCATTTTAGAGAACATGTGAAAGACAATGGTTGGTAAATAATTCATAAGAAACTGGTATATTAAACAAAATGTTAATATATTCATTTATAATGAAAAATATGATTGTCTAAAGGAACAATAAGGAGATAGAAGCATATTATTCCCCTGAAACAATTTACACCAAGATCCATATCATAAACGGAAATTATTTGATTTGTCTTAACAATGTGAATATAATAACTGATGTATCTTATGAAAAAAAGGGCTGTAGAACAAAAGTCTTAGGCCAGTTTTGGGCCTGGCCATTTGACTTTTAATGTATTTCAGCTCTCAGCAAACACTGCTAAGTGCACAATTTCCATCACCCTCCTCACACTCCCTTACTGTATTTACTCATTTAAAGAGGCAGACATGTAGCCCGTGTCTAGAAATGTCATGTGTAGTCACGAGTTTACATAACGGGTGGGTAGTTGCTCCTTAAATTACCTCACAGGACCATCAACTTAATCATAGTATCTCTTAGGCATTTATTTGACCTAGAGAGTTGAAGGTCAGAGAATATACAAAAAAAGGTAGGCCACTATAATCCCACAGTTTGAGGTTAAGCAAATATTTTAAGAAATATTATTTTTCACTTGGGTCTGTGGTTTCTTTTTGTGTAACAAATTTACCCTTGTGCCAAACATGAAAATGTTACCTTTTTACTTAGCAGTGTAACACATTATGCCCTCAGTGGCAAATAATATGATACAAATTAGATTTTTTTAGACTACAGACTTAATAATCTAGATAGTATCAAAACCTCTCAATTCAGTAAGTAATTTTCTGTAAATATATCTATTAATGAAATAGTTTAGCTTCCATGAGAAGCTACAATAGAACACAATGGGAGCTCTGTAATTTTAGTGAAATTAAATGACTATTCCAATTTTTTAGAAAGTTAAAAAAAATCAGGAGGTGCCTGGGTGGCTAAGTCATTAAGCATCTGCCCTCTGCTCAGGTCGAGCCCTACATTGGGCTCCCGGCTGGGTGAGAAGCCTGCTTCTCCCTCTCCCTCTCCCACTCCCCCTGCTTGTGTCCCCTCTCTAGCTGTGTTCTCTCTGTCAAATAAATAAATAAATAAATAAATAAATAAATAAATAAATAAATAAAATCTTAAAAACAAACAAACAAACAAACAAACAGAGTGCTCCTGGGTGGCTCAGTGGGTTGAAGCCTCTGCCTTCAGCTCAGGTCATGATCTCAGGGTCCTGGGATCTAGGCCCACATCGGACTCTCTGCTCTACGGGGAGCCTGCTTCCTCCTCTCTCTGCCTGCCTCTGCCTACTTGTGGTCTCTGTCTCTGTCAAATAAATAAATAAAATCTTAAAAAAAAACAACAACAAAAAAAACCCAGACATAGTCCTTGGCCAAAAGAATTAAATCTTTTAAGAGTGTATTTCTTCTTTGACAAAAGTAAAATCACAGCCATCCATTCACAATTTCAAAATTAACTTGGTACATCCTTCATTCCATTTCTAACAGTGTTCAATAAGCAAAATTTTATTTCTCTGTCTTTCTTTCAGGGTCTGCAGTCAATACACAAAGCTGCTGAGTGGGAAAGGTTTGGCAGCTACAGCCTTGCAGATGTTAAGATATGTTCTATTAGCCCTGACAGCTGAGTATGTGTATGCTCCCCAGTTATATTCCTTGTGTGACCTTATGATTTGTTCCACTGTTAGCTGTGGCGACAGCTGTTCAGCTGTATTGAGGTTTTGTCTATTATTTATTATTTATTGCAAACTACAGCCCGGCACAGTTAAGTAGCACTATCTACTAGAGGTAATTGTGTTGAACAAATCTCTTATCCCCAAATCCCTGATCTGGAGTACATGATATGAAGGCACCAGAGGAACCATGGTCAGCAAAACCAGGAGGAACACTCATTCTTTGGTCCTGTACTTACGAGACAGACTTTAATTATCTCTTCGACGCAGCACTAATTTAGGGTATAAACTATCCATTCATTAAAAACAACTTTAATAATGAAAAATCCTACTTCGTGGCATTTTAAAATAAAATACAGATGAATGAAATTACATTATTTTCTACGAGTTTTAGCAAAAAAGATCTACAATAAATCATATAGTGTATGTTTAGGAGACATAGAATAAGAGAATTTATTTAATTCAATGACTAAATAGATTTATACTGATACATTTATTTCTAAGCACTGTGTTGGCAGCATATCACAATTTTTTTTATATGTTGTGATTTTATTATCATTCAGTTGATACATTTCTAATTCTCCTCATGCTTATTATCTTTGTCAATGTATTATTTACATGACATTTAATTGAAGATCAGGTGGGGATTTTTGAAATGACTTCTTGTTATTGATTACTAATTTAATTATATTATGAATAGAAAATCTACTTTATAAGATTTTAATCTTTTTGATAAATTATGACTTGTTTCTTGACATAGTATATGGTCTAACATCGCATATCACATGGACCTGAAAAGATTTTATTCTAGTTCTTGAATTTAGTGTTCACTACCTCAGCTGAATAAAGTTATCTGAGTGTCCAGATTTTGTCTTTATTTCTTTATAGATTCTGCTGTTATTTTTTAAATCAGTTTTTTGAAAAGGAATATTAATGTGATAAATATTACTGTGGATTTATCTTTGTTTCCCAACAGGACTGTCTAGTATGCTTTTTGGGGTTTTTCCTTTTTTTGCATCAACTTCTGTGCAATTTTATATTTCAAGTATCTCTTTTTGAAGCATATATTTCACTATTGGTAATTTTCCTAAGTCTAACAATCTTTAGTTTTATGTTGCTAACATAAGGGTTAATCTATTTGTTTGTAAAAATTGCTGTTGTTAATTTTTTTCTCATATTTTGTCATTTTATTTTATTTGACCCAACTATTTTTGGATAATCTCATCTCCATTTCTGGATTTCTTTAGGGTCAAACCAATATATATATATTTTAAGATTTTAATTATTTGAGAGAGAGAGAGCACAAGCAGGGGGAGGGACAAAGGGAGAAAGAGAAGCAGACCTCCCACTTAGCAAGGAGCTAGATGCAGGGCTCAATCCCAAGACCCTGGAACCATGACTTGAGTGGAAGGCAGACACTTAACTGACTGAGACACCCAGGTGCCCCTCAAACCAATATTTTTTAAAAATTTATTTGTTGACTTTTGAACTACAAATTTTGCATTAAATTTTAGTGGTAGTTCTAGTGACTACAATTTGTATGCTTAATTTTAAGTCTATTTATATTTAACCATGTTTGTTTGATATAAATACCAAAATGCAATTTAGAATTATTGCATTAAATGTTCATATAAATTTTAAAGAGACATAAAAAATAAAAAAAATATGATCCTTTATGAATATCCACATATTTACTCTTTATAATGTTCTTTCTTTCCTGCTAACACATGTTTTCATTTGTGCCAATTATCTTCTTCATGAAGAATTTCCTTTATTGTGCCTTATAGTATAGTTCCTGGCAATAAAGTATTTCAATTTTAGTTGATCAAAAATGGCATTTTTGTAATTTGCATTGTAAGGATATTTTAGCCTGACACAGAATTCTTAGATGACAGATCTTTTTCTTCATTTACAGAGTTCATGAATATATTAATTCATTTTCTTCCAACCTCCATTATTTCTAATTAGGAGTTTACCACCAGCTGTATTGCTTTTATCTCCTATACAAAATGTCATTTTTTAAAAAATTGGCTGTTTTCAAGGGGTTTTATTTTATACTTTTTACATGACCAACTGTTTTTCAATGATGTGCATTACAAAATTTCGGGGTACGCTTTGTTATTTATGTTCATTTAGTTTGTAAACTTCAGAAATTTTTGACCATTTCTTCACACATTTCTTCAAATATATTTCTGTCCTCCTTCTCTCTATTTTAGGGCTTCAATTACATGTATATAAATAACATGTTATACTCAAAACTAATTGATAATCTATTCGTCCTTTTATATTAGGGCAAATGGAAATCTAGCTTAATTCATAGCATGTTCAATCAAGGTAAATAGAAAATTGAGGGAAAATATTTTTAGATGTGCATAAAGGCACTGGTGAGCTAATAAGACAATAAGAATTCATGAAGCTAAAATCTAAGAAAGTAGGGATAGCTAGACAAATAATTTTGTTATCAAACTATTGTCGCTCTCCCCAACCCCAGGTATATGGCAATTTGAAAATGACATCAGACTTGATGAGAAAATGAACAGTGCTGTCAGTATGCTAATGAAGCTGGTGGAAAATGGAAAAATTAGACTTCAAGGCCCACCAAGAAAGAGGAGACCCAACACCTCAGGCTCTATATTTACATCTTGTAAAGGAAAAATCTGAAATGTACCAATCTTCACAATGAGTAATCACAGATTGTTTTCAGGTATTCCAACTTTATAACAGCTATTGGCCCAAAGCAAAGAAATCAACACTAGAGGAAATCAATATTATCCAGAGCCTCAAATTTTCTCTTCTCTTTCCATATCCAGTGCTAACGGTCATATAAAAATAACAAAATCATCAGGGCGTCTGGGTGACTCAGTTGGTTAAGCAACTGCCTTTGGCTCAGGTCATGATCCCGGAGATCCCGGGTCGAGTCCCACATCAGGTTCCCTGCTTGGCGGGAAGCCTGCTTCTCCCCGTCTCACTCCCCCTGCTTGTGTCCCCTCTCTGGCTGTGTTTCTCTCTGTCAAATAAATAAAGTCTTTAAAAAAAAGAAAAAAAAAACCAAAATCATCAAAAGTATAGAGCATATTCCTGAAAACTGGGAGAAAAAATAGACCAAGAAAAGTAGTTTGACCAGGAATTTGAAACACCTATTGCTAAAAATTTAAGAGAAATTATGAAGAAAAGAGATAAATAATAATAAAATAAAAATAATGCACCTTATAAACCCAAATGCCAACCCTGTACAGAATTAGAAAGACACATTAGTATGTTTTAAAAAATTGACTGTCTTTTGTCAGAAATATCACCAAATTCCTTATAATTTCTTACTGTACTGCCAAGCACCTAATCAAAAATTATGAAATGCTACAAAATGTGTTCTTGTAATCAGAATTCAAGAGAAACAAGAATTGTTTAAACCTCATTTGCTGCAGATTGAGCTGCTGAGAATTGATCAAGATTTTATTTCATTTCATTTTACTTAATTTTGGGGAACTGCTAAAGGTTTTAAATTTCCATTATTAATACAGTCAAGAAACTATAGAAAATGAATTTAAAGGGAGAAAAGATGGAAAAATTAACAAAGTTTAGGGTCACTAAAATATATCAACAATAGAAAACCAAAGTATGGGGCCCCTGGGTGCTCAATTGGTTAAACATCTGACTTTAGGGGGCGCCTGGGTGGCTCAGTTGGTTAAGCTACGGCCTTCAGCTCAGGTCATGATCCCGGAGACCAGGGATCGAGCCCCACATCGGGTGCCCTGCTCAGCGGGAAGCCTGCTTCTCCCTCTCTCACTCCCCCTGCTTGTGTTCCCTCTCTGGCTGTGTTTCTCTCTGTCAAATAAATAAAGTCTTTAAAAAAAAAATTAAAAAAAAAAACAAAAAAAAAAACATCTGACTTTAGTTCAGGCCCTGGCATCAAGCCCCATCCACTCAGTGGGGAGTCTGATTCTCCCTTACTTCTTCTTCTGCCCTTCCGCCTCTGTTTTTCCTCTCTCTTCAAATATATAAATAAAATATTTAAAAAATATACCAAAGTACAGTTATTCAATGGATTTAGCAGAAAACTAGAGACAACAACCTGCCATCTGGAATGATGAGTATAGATGCAGAACTGATTTAAAGCCAGACAGGAGAAGTTCTGTCTTTATCTCAGGGAATAGCAGATGTCTGCTTTTTCAGTTAGATTGTTGGTTCATTGGATTTACTATTGACCAAGATAAGGGAAGTAGTATTTTTGATGTACTCTTCAATATATGAAACTTTTCTGGAGACACTAAGTATTAGTTTCTTTACTGATGCTTTGTAACTACCCTAGCCAGTTTGACAAGCCTGGTATGACTTTTGGAAGAATCAGAGAGCCTTTTTAATGTGGTTCCTCAAAGCCAAGATTCCTCACATGGATTCTAAAAATTCACACTCATTAAAGTGCGGCTTGTAAAAATTAGCCCAAGAGGAGGCTCATGCTATGAATATCTATGGGATCTCCAAGCTTGACAGCATTTGGTTTCTTACAGCACCATACTTTTCACTTTAAATAAAAAATCTCACTTAAGTGCCCCCTGTGATGTCCATCTCAAATACAGTAAATGGGAATATTATACAAATAATAACCTGAAAGATAAATAAGTATAACTCAATCAAGGGTAAGAGAAAGACAAAGTGGAAGTGTAAGAGATGTGCAGAATATTGTGTGAAGGAGAAAGAAAATCAGGCAAAAGCAGTCTCTGAAGACATAATAATAAAAACTTTCCAGAAAAAAAAGTCCTTCAACCTTTGGGCAATGTCTTTTTCAATAAAGCACAATGCACTTGATATTTGAAAAGAAGCTCTTTGTGTGCTAATGATCTGTATTAGTTTTGTATGCTGTATAAAAAATTATCACCAAATTATCAGATTAAAACAACACCCACTCATTATCTATTGCTGAAAGTCAGAAATTTAGACACAGTATAATTAGATTCTCTGCTCAGGTTCTCCCAGGGTGAAAATCAAGGCGTTAGCTGGGCTGGGCTTTTCATCTGCAGTTCGGGATCCTCTTCTGCACTCATCAGGTTGTTGGCATAATTTAGTTTTTTGTGATTGTGAGACTGAGATTCAGCAGACATACCTAAGAGCTACTGGGGTTCAGTTTCAGACCCCCACAATAAAGCACATATTGCAATAAAGCAAGCCAAATGAATTTTGAGTGTTTCCCAGTGCATATAAAAGTTATGTTTATACTACATTATAATCTATTATATGCACAATAGCATCATGTCTCAAAAAATTACATACCTTTTTTTAAGATTTTATTTATTTATTCATGAGAGAGAGAGGTAGAAGGAAAAGTGGACTCCCCACTCCAGAGAGAGCCCAAGGCAGGACTTGATCCCAGGACCCCTGGATCACAACCTGAGCTGAAGGCAGATGCTTAACTGACTGAGCCACCCTGGGGCCCAAGAAATTATGTAACTTAATAAAAATACTTATTGCTAAAAATGCTAATGTCTGAGCTTTCAACCAGCATCTGTGCTTATAATCTTTTTGCTGGTGAAAAGTCTTGATTCAATGCTGATGGCTGATGACTGACTAGAGTGGGGGTTGCTGAACGTTGGGGTGGATATGGCAATTTCTTCAGGTAAGACAACAATGAAGTTTGCTGCATCACTTGAATCTTCCTTTCACTAACGATTTCTCTGTAGCATGTAATGCTGCTTGATGGCATTTTACCCGCAGTAGAACATTTAAAATTGAAGACCACCCTCTCAAACCCTGCTGCTGTTTTATCAACTAAGTTTCTGTAATACTCTAAATCATTTGTTGTCATTTCAACAATCTTCACCAGGAGTGGATTCCATCTCAAGAAACCACTTCCTTTGCTCCCGCATAAGAAGCAATAACCCATCTGTTAACATTTCATCACAAGACTATAGCAATTCACTCACATCTTCAGACTTCACTTCTAATTCTAGCTCTTTTGCTATTTCGATCACAACTACAGTCAGAACATACACAAAATCAGTTAAGTCTTCCATCTTATTGTACATGGCTCATGGCACCCAAAATAATTACAGTAGTAACATCAAAATTCACTGATCACCATTTTATGGAAAAAATGAAATATTGTGAAAATTACTAAAATATGATACAGAGACACAGTGAACAAATGTTTTTAGAAAAAAAGGTGCCAATAGACTTGATGCAGAATGCACAATAAAACTTCAACTTGTAAAAACCCACAATATCTGTAAAGCCAAATAAAATGAAATGCAATAAATAAGGTATATGCCTGAGTTTCTTTCTGGCTATTTGACTGGGGGTTGCTCAAATTTCCTAGAAGCCACCCTCAAGTCTTATCAATACAATTGGCTCACAACATGGAAACTTCCTTCTTCAAAGACTACAGGAGAATCAGGCCCTCTTCTAAAGTCTTTTACCTAATTAATCCTGGCCCACCCAAGATAATCTTCCTTTTAATTAACTCAAGCTGACTTGGGACTCTAATCACACATGCAAAATCTCTTCACATTTTCCATATGTTGCAGACTAATCACAGAGATGTAACCCCATCATTTTCACAGGTTGTGCCCATATCCAAGGTGTGTACAGGACTGGCCACAAGAATCTTGGAGGCCACCTTGGAATTCTGCTTACCCCATGATCCTTGCAGAGACGGAGTATCCAGTCATAGAAACTGCTGTGACTGGAACTGCCCATTTGCACAATCAGATTTGTTAAACTTAAGTCAGTTGCAAAAGAAATCAAGTAACTCATGTGGAAGTTTAGTGCTAGAGTCAAGGAGGTCTATCACACACTACTAAATATCATGAACTGATGGCACAGATCTGTATACCTACTTTTGCATCGACCCTTTCCCTTAGCTCACATCTATGACCTTATGCGGGAGTTCCTTATAATCACATTACAGAAAAGGATAGGTATTAGTTCTAGTTTATATATGGGTCAACTCAATATGTCACAGTTAGATGCAAGTAGCGCATAACTGTAATAATACATTAATATGAAATACAGTAATTGCGGACATCCTCTCAGCAGGCATTACTACTAACATTACTCTTTGTCGTCCATTTTATATACAGTGAAAAGTGACCCAAGGAGAATATAACTGCTGTGGAGTATCAAATGGCTTGGATGGTTGAAGAGGGTCCTATAAAGAGCAAATTTAGAAATCAGATCTATGGAAGTAAGGGGGAAAGCATCTGGAAGGATGGATGGATGTAAGTAGGCACAAAGTGTGTGAAACCTGTGTCTCACATTCATGAGCTGTCCCAAGGAATGCTCAGTTAGGATATCAGTTCAGAGGCAACATTAGAAACTGAACCAGTGTCCACTCAGTGATGTGTCCCACACAGATAAATTATATGGTTTGAAAACCAAGAGGTGGGAGAAAATATAATGGGCTTTTATTATCAGTTGTCCAGTGACCTATTTATAGAATATATGCTTTATATTCCCATAGCTTTTGGCTCTGCTAAGTTAGAAGGCCAGTTCCTGAAGGAGTTGGTGGTACTACCAAAAAGGGACAGAATGTGAATGAAACCATCAATGGAAGAAGTCATGCCTGGTGACTATGAGGACCTAGGACTGATGATGCACAATGTAGGTAGGGGCAAGTATATCTGAAACCTATGTTATACCCTGGAGTGTCTCTTGCTACTTTGATTTAGAATGTGAAGAGTGACAGGACCATTTAAACAGGCATGAAGTTCTGGATCACTCCACCTTGCATGTGAATTAGATTAGATAGCATACTGGATGAGAGTACAGAAAACTACAACAGGTGGTGTGGAAAGGAGATGATAAAGATGAATTCCAACTTAGGGACCAGCTGCAAAAGTGGACAATTTCACTTAGTCAGACTTGAGATGAAAATATCTCAAAAAATAAGCAATATTAGAAATTAAATAACAATTTGTTCCTTGCTAACTGATAATTTTTAGAAGAATCTGGTATTACCACCAGAAGGAATGTGAAAAAATATAAAGCAAACTAAAAATAAAATGCCATTTGATGGAAGTAGGAATAAATATGTAAGTATGTGCAAAAATAAACTGTTTAAACTCTCCTATCTTTTAATACTTAAAAAAAACTTTCAAGTCATAATTTTACAAACCAATATGTTATTTATAAATTAAAAGATAATGAAACAGAAAAGTTAAAAATAAAGTTAAGTGTAAACAGATAATGCAATTTAAGTCATAAAACCCTAATTGAGTAAAAGGATTGCTAATTTTGATGACAAGTATATTATAATTAATGTCATAATCTTTTTATAAAAACATGTTGAACATTTAAAAAACTGCTGGGTTAAAGCTTCTGCTTTCAGCTCAGGTCATGATCTCAGGGTCCTGGGATCCAGGCCCACATCAGGCTCTCTGCTCAGCAGGGAGCCTGCTTCCTCCTCTCTCTGCCTGTCTCTCTGTCTACTTGTGATCTCTCTCTCTGTCAAATAAATAAAATCTTTAAAAAAAAACCTGAAAAAAATTAAACCCATTAACCATCATTTAGATTAAATAAATGTTAATGTTTACTTGTGTTTGCTTTAAATATTTTATTTTTGAATGAACATTTACAGATAGAAATAACCCCTTTATATCTTCATGTTTCTATAGTATTATAACAATAACTATGAATAAATTATTTTACCAATCATTTCTGGCCATTTATTTTTGATTTTACAAATATGGACATATTTATCAGATACTTTATTTTGATTTGCATATTTATTTTTCTCCATGAATTTGTAGTATGACTTTCATCATTATACATCTGGCTATTTTTACTTAATTATATTTTTGAGATTTATACACAAAGTCTATTCACTTCAATAGCCTTGAAATATTTGTGTTTGAAGAGACATTTTCCCCAAGGGTATGGGGAAACTTGTTTTTATTCGGTTCCCCTGACCAAGGTAGCAGCCACTGTCACCTTTTTCAGAGTATTTTCAACCATCTGACTTTGTACAATGAAGCTGTTGAAACTTTTGTCCATGTCTTTCTCAGTCTGTAGACAATGTTGTCTACTGTGTATCTTGAATTCTTAGCCTGGTATAGCTCAGTAGTTCTTAAATGTACATTTTTTGGCAAAGGCCAAGCCTTGAACAGAGCTTATTCACAGATTTTTGGAGTACCACTTTTGTGGTTCCCTGCATTCTGTGATGTTACTTTCTTTTTTTTCTTTTTCTTTTTTTTTAATTTATTTATTTGACAGAGAGAAACATAGCCAGAGAGGGAACACAAGCAAGGGGAGTGAGAGAGGGAGAAGCAGGCTTCCCGCCGAGCAGGGAGCCCAATGTGGGACTCGATCCCGGGTCTCCGGGATCATGACCTGAGCCGAAGGCAGTCCCTTAACCAACTTAGCCACCCAGGCACCCCCTGTGATGTTACTTTCAATAACCAGCTGCTCTAGAATCACTGAAGTTTGATTTATGATTTCTCAACCCAAAACTCTTGTGTTCTGTTTGAGCTCTATTTCTTTTTTTCCCCTAAAGAATTTATTTATTTATTTGTTTGTTTGTTTATATTTATTTATTTATTTTTGAGTTTACGTCATTGTCTCTTTTTTTTAATTTAATTTAATTTTTTCAGTGTTCCAAGATTCATTGTTTATGCCCCACAGCCAGTGCTCCATGCAATATGTGCCCTCAGTACCCACCACCAGGCTCTCCCATTCCCCCTCCCTCTTCCCTTCAAGTCCCTCAGTTTGTTTCTGAGTCCAAAGTATCTCATGTTTCATTTCTCTCTCCAAATTACCCTACTTCCCATTTCCTTTCCTTCTCCTACCGTCCTCTATATTACCCCTCATAATGCACAAGTAAGTGAAACCATGTGATACTTGACTTTCTCTACTTGGCTTATTTCACTTAACATAATCTCTTCCAATCCAGTCCGTGTTGCTACAAAAGTTAGATATTCATACTTTCTGATGGAGGTGTAGTATTCCAATGTATATATGTACCACATCTTCTTTATCCATTCAACTGCAAAAGGGCACCTTGGCTCTTTCTACAGCTTGGCAATTGTGGCCATTGCTGCAATGAACATTGGGGCACATATGGCCCTTCTTCTCACTACATCTGTATCTTTGGGGTAAATGCCCAATAGTGCAATTTCAGGGTCATAGGGCAGCTCTATTTTTAATTTTTTAAGGAATTTCCACACTGTTTTCAAAAGCGGCTGCACCAGTTTACATTCCCACCAACAGGGTAAGAGGGTTCTCCTTTCTCCACAGCCTCTCCAACACTTGTTGTTTGCTGACTTGTTAATTTTTGCCATTCTGACTGGTGTAAGGTGGTATCTCAGTGTGGTTTTGATTTGAATTTCCCTGATAGCTAGTGACAATGAACATTTTTCCATGTGTCTGTTGGCCATTTGTATATCTTCTATGGAGAAGTGCCTCTTCATGTCTCCTGCCCATTTTTTAATGTGTTCATCTTCTTTTTGGATGTGGAGTTTGAGTAGTTCTTTATAGATCTTGGATATCAGCCCTTTGCCTGTTGTGTCATTTGCAAATATTCTCTCCGATTCCATGGATCGCCTCTTTCTTTTATTGACTGTTTCCTTTGCTGTGCATTTTATTTTGATGAAGTCCCAAAAGTTCATCTTTGTTTTTGTTTCCTTTGCCTTTAGAAAGAAGTTACTGTGGCCGATATCAAAGAGGTTACTGCCTATGTTCTCTTCTAGGATTTTGATGGATTCCTGCCTCATGTTGAGGTCTTTCACCCATTTCAAGTTTGCCTTTGTGTGTGTTGTAAGAGAATGGTCTAGCTTCATTCTTCTATATGTAGCTGTCCATTTTCCCAGCACCATTTATTGAAGAGACTGTCTTCTTTCCACTGGATATTTTTTCCTGCTTTGTCAACAATGATTTGTTCATAGATTTGTTCAACCATATCTGGACTCTCTACTCTGTTCCATTGGTCTATGTGTCTGTTTTTGTGCCAGTACCATGCTGTCTTGGTAATCACTGCTTTGTAATAAAGCCTGAAGTCGGATAATGTGATGCCCCCAGCTTTGTCTTTCTTCTTCAACAATTCTTTAGCAATTTGGGGTCTTTTTTTGGGTTCCATATAAATTTTAGGATTGTTTGTTCCAACACTTTGAAAAATGTTGGTAGAATTTTGATCAGAATGGCATTGAAAGTATAGATTGCTCTGGGTATTACATTTTTAGTGTTTATTCTTCCGATCCAGGAGCATGGAATGCTCTTCCATCTTTTTGTGTCTTCTTCAATTTCTTTCATGAGTGTTCTGTAGTTCAAGTACAGATCCTTAACTTCTTTGATTAGGTTTATTCCTAAGTATCTTATGGTTTTTGGTGCTACAGTAAACGAAATCGATTGTCTGATTTCCCTTTCTGTATTTTCATTCTTAGTGTATAAGAACGCAACTGATTTCTGTGCATTGATTTTGTATCCTGCCGCATTACCAAATTGTTGTATGAGTTCTAGTAGTTTGGGGGTAGAGTCTTTTGAATTTTTCATATAGAGTATCATGTTTTCTGCAAAGAGAGAGAGTTTGATGTCTTCTTTGCCAAGTTGAATACATTTTATTTCTTTCTATTGTCTGATTGCTGTTTCTAGGACTTGTAACACTATGTTGAACAGTAGTGGTGAGAGTGGGCATCTTTGTCTTGTTCTGGATCTCAGAGGGAAGGCTGTCAGATTTTCCCCATTGAGAATGATATTCGCTGTGAGTTTTTCATAGATTTTATGAGGTTGATGAATGTTCCCTCTATCCCTATACTTTGAAGAGTTTTAATCAGGAACAGATGTTGTATTTTGTCAAATGCCTTTTCTGCATCAATTGAGAGTACCATGTGGTTCTTCTCTCTTCTCTTATTGATTTGTTCTATCACGTTGATTGATTTGCAAGTGTTGAATCACCCTTGCATCCCTGGGATAAATCCCACCTGGTCATGGTGGATAATCTTTTTAATGTATTGTTGGATCCTGTTAGCAAGGATCTTTTAAGAATCTTGGCATCCATATTCATCAGAGATATTGGTCTGAAGTTCTCCTTTTTGATGGGGTCTTTGGTTTGGGGATTAGAGTAATGCTGGCTTCATAGAAAGAGTCTAGAAGTTTTCCTTCTGTTTCTATTTTTTGAAAGAGCTTCAGGAGAATAGGTGTTATATCTTCTTTGAATATTTGGTAGAATTCCCCAGGGAATCCGTCTGGTCCTGGACTCTTGTTTTTGGGGAGCTTTTTGATCACTGCTTCAATCTCGTTACAGATATAGGTCTATTCAGATTGTCAATTTCTTCCTGTTTCTGTCTTGGAAGTTTATAGGTTTCCAGGAATGTATCCATATCTTCTAGGTTGTTGAACTTATTGGCATATAATTGTTGTTATTAATTTCTGATGATTATTTCTATTTCCTTGGTGTTGGTCATGGTCTCTCCCCTTTCGTTCATAATTTTATTAATTTGGGTCTTCTCCCTTTTTTTTCGCATGAGTTTGGCCAATGGTTTATTGATCTTATTAATTCTTTCAAAGAACCAGCTTCTAGTTTCATTGATGTATTCTACTGTATGTCTAGTTTCTAATTCATTGATCTCTGATCTAATCTTAATTATTTCCCATCTTGTGTGGGGCGTTGGTTTAATTTGTTGTTGATTGTCCAGATCCTTAAGGTGTAATGAGAGTTGGTATACTTGGGACTTTTCAATTTTTTTGAGTGAGGCTTGAATGGCTATGTATTTCCCCCTTAAGATACCTTTGCTGTATCCCATAGGTTTTGGATTGAAGTAACTTCATTCTCATTGTTTTCCATGAAGGTTTCAGTTCTTTGTTTTCCTGGTTGATCCACATATTCTTAAGCAGGATCATCGTTAGCTTCCAAGTGTTTGATTTTCTTCTGAACTTTTTGTTGTGGTTGAGTTGCAGTTTCAAGGCATTGTGGTCAGGGAATATGCAGGGAATAATTGCACTCTTCTGGTATTGGTTGAGCCCTGATTTGTAACCTAGTATGTGGTGTATTCTGGAGAAAGTTCCATGTGCACTCAAGAAGAATGAGTATTTTTCTGTTTTAGGGTGGAATGTTCTGAATATATCTATGAGATCCATCTGGTCCAATGTGTCATTCAAAGCTCTTGTTTCTTTGTTGATTTTCTGTTTAGGTGATCTGTCCATTGCTGAGAGTGGTGTGTTAGGATCTTCTACAATTAATGTATTCATATCAATAGGACTCTTTATTTTGCTTAACAGTTGGCTTATTTAGTTGGCTGCTCCCATGTTGGGGGCATAAATATTTACAATTGTTAGATCTTCTTGATGTATAGACCCTTTTGAGAATGATGTAATGTCCTTCTGTGTCTTTGACTACAGTCTTTAGATTAAAATCCAATTTGTCTGATATAAGAATTGCTACCCCGGCTTTCTTTTGAGGTCCATTGGCATGAAAGATGGCCCTCCATCCCTTCACTTTCAATCTGGAAGTGTCTTTAGATTCAAAATGTGTCTCTTGTAAACAGCATATGGATGAGTCCTGTCGTTTTATCCAGTCTGCAACCCTGTGTCTTTTTCTTGGAGCATTTAGGCCATTCACATTGAGAGTGATTATTGATAGATACGTTTTTATTGATATCATGTTGCCTGTGAATTACATGTTTCTATAGATTACCTCTGTAAATTTCTTTTCTGTGTCACTCTTGGGTTCATTTCCCTTTTATAGAACCCCTCTTAATATTTCTTGTAGTGCTGCCTTGGTGGTTGCATAATCTTTTAGACCTTGGAGGTCCTGGAAGCTCTTTATCTCCCCTTCCATTCTGAAAGTCAACTTTGCTGGGTTAATTATCCTTGTTGCATATGTTTTTTCATGTAATTTCCTGAATATGTCTTGCCAGCCCTTTCTGGCTTGCAAGGTTTCTGTGGATAGGTCTGACATTATTCTAAGGGATCGCTTCCCCCCTAGCTGCCCTTAAAAACCCTTTGGTTTTATGATTCATGAATTTCATAATTATGTGCCTGGAGGTTTTTCTGGCCTCACTGATCTTGGGGGGTGTTCTCTCTGCCTCTAGAGCATGAACATTTGTTTCATTCCCCAGATTCCAGAAATTTTCATCCATGATTTGTTCAACTATATCTTCTAGGCTTTTCTCTCTCTCTCTCTCAGCTCCGTCGGGGATTCCAATAATTCTAATATTGGAGCATTTCATGGCATCATTTACTTCCCTAATTCTGTTTTCATGGGATCTTAGATGTTTGTTCCAAGACTTCTCTTGCTCCTCCTTCCTAATCCATCTGTCTTCTAAATCACTAATAAGATCTTCAGCTTCACTTACTCTAGCTAAAATAATTAGCATATTTTAATTAGATTGCATCTCATTAGTAGCCTTTCTAACCCCAGCTTTAACTTCTGTCATTTGAGCTTCTACATTGAGACTAATGTTCTTTTCCAAGCTAGCCATTGCTTGGGCAATTGCTACCTTGAATTCCATTTCTGTCATATTTTTATGTTCATTTCCAGTAATTCTGTGACAAGGGTTGCAGTCTCTGGGTTTTTCTTCTGTTGGTTTTTCCTCCTCTGAGTTATTTTTGCGAGGCGTGGTTGAGGGGATGTATAGCTGAATATATCAACCACTATCCAGGTGAAATGTTCACTGGAAAGTTTTGGAGCAATCAGAAGTCACCACCAAAAAGGAAGAAGAAAGAAAAAAGAGAGAGAAGAGAAAGGAAGCAAGAAAAAAACCCAGCCAGAGTGGGCCCCAATGGTAGGATTTATATGGTACAAAACTACAACAGAGTAAAGAAAAAGACCATCAAGAGTAGAAAAAAGTTAAAGAGATCAAAAAGCTAAGCCCAACCTGAATGCACCCAAGATCAGTATTTATATATTACAAAGGCAAAAACAATTACACAGAAACACTGACAGAATAGGGTCGGAAGGTGAGTGCAAACCCTCCTTGTGGATAAGGAAACTATTTCAGATCCTCCTGAGTGTGTCTTGTTATTATTGTTATTGGAGTCCACTATCTAAAGATATAGGGAGTTTAAAACTGGTTTGTATATAGGAGTAGTATTGAATAGGAATGAAGGATTACCTTGAAGCTTATAACTATATGTATATTTAAAAGAAAAAAAGAATAAAGGAAAGAAGAGAGAAAAAAGGAAAAAAAAACAGAAAAAACAAACAAATAAAAGAAGCAACAACAACAACAACAACAACAAAATACAGGTATGTGGGGTGCCTGGGTGGCTCAGTTGGTTAAGCGACTGCTTTCGGCTCATGATCCGGGAGACCCAGGATCAAGCCCCACATCAGGCTTCCTGCTTGGTGGGAAGCTTGCTTCTTCCTCTTTCAGTCCCTCTGCTTATGTTCCCTCTCTAGCTGTGTTTCTCTCTGTCAAATAAATAAATAAAATCTTAAAAAAACCCCACACACACAGGTATGTGTTTGAAAAAAGTTCAAGGTAAAAAGTTATTATAGAATGTTGTATTAAGTATCACATTAATAAGAAGTGGGTTAAAAAATAAAAGAACGGGATGCCTGGGTGGCTCAGTTGGTTAAGCGACTGCCTTCGGCTCAGGTCATGATCCCGGAGACCCGGGATCGAGTCCCATATCGGGCTTCCTGCTCAGCGGGAAGCCTGCTTCTCCCTCTCTCACTACCCATGCTTGTGTTCCCTCTCTCGCTGTGTTTCTCTCTATCAAATAAATAAAATCTTTAAAAAAATAAAAAAATAAAAATAAAAGAACTGGGGCACCTGGGTGGCTCAGTTGGTTAAGCGACTGCCTTTGGCTCAGGTCATGATCTTGGAGACCTGGGATTGAGCCCCACATTGGGCTCCCTGCTCGGCAGGAAGCCTGCTTCTCCCTTTCTCGCTCCCCCTGCTTGTGTTCCCTCTCTGGCTGTGTATCTCGCTGTCAAAAAAATATTTTTTCTAAATCTTTAAAAATAAATAAATAAAAGAACAAAAACCATGAGAACAAATTTTAAAATAAAGTGAAAACTTTAAAAATAAACATAGAAAAAAATTAAAAAGGAAATAAAGTGAAAAGCTGTATCTATAAAGTATAGCTTTGGGGTAGTGCCAGGAGTTTAATATGTTGCCTTTCCCCCGGTGTTGGGGTTTTACAGTTTGGGTGTTGTCCTCTTGTTCTTTTGGCTTGCCTTCTGGAGGAGAGGCCTGCTGCACTGTTTTCCAGTCCCTTCTACCTGGGTGAGTCCCCAGCCCCTTCCTAGGGGTTGGACTCCATGGCAAACAGGTTTTCAGGCTTTTGTTCTCTGGAGGATTTGTTGTTTTGCAGTTTTTGCAGCTTTTCAGAAAGTCAAACCACAGCAAGATGTCTGCACCCAGACCTCCTTCCCAGAGAGAGGCCTCAGCTACCAGCTCTCTGGGTGATGTGGGGCTCACAGCCTCTCCCTGTAACTTCCTCTTTGGCTGTTTGTCACAACTGGGCACACCCACAGAATCCCCCACTTGTCATTTTGCTCCCATGCCAGAGAAACCACAACTGATCTCGGGTCCTTTGACCTTGTCTCTGCCAAGAGAGACTGTAGTGCACATCCACACAGGAGGAACTGAGATCCCACAGCCCTGCAGGTCACACGGAAGTCTGCAGAATCAGCATCCTTTGCGGGTTGTGTGTGCCTGGCCCAAATGGTGGGTAAAAAAGCGGCAGGGGGTGGGAGTGGCAGTTTTAAAGCCATTCTGCCCTGCCAGTTTCCCTCCCCTGCAGTGCCAGGGAGCGCTTTCTATCACTGGCCTGGTGTCATAGTTGTATGACCCTGCCAATGGTGAAGACCCTTTGCTTTTGAGTGCTTTTAACCAGACTTCAAGTTGATGCTAGTCCCCAAGCACAGGGCACTTTCGTATTGGGTTATTACTTTCCAATGGGTCACTTCTGTTGGCTCCCTCCCCCTCCTACTTCTCTGAAATCAGTCTGAGCACTCCTGCTCCGCTTTACCTCTCTGCTGATGCTCTTCTGCCCCCGGAGAGATCCAGAAGTGTGTAGTCTTACATCTCAGGCTGATTTCATGGGTGTTCAGATTGTCCTGGTAGATAGTTCAGCTCACTTCAGGAGACCTTTTGAAACAGGGTCTCCTACTTCTCCACCATCTTGCTCCTCCCATCCTATTCATTTATTTGACAGTGAGAAACACAGATAGAGCAGGAACACAAGCTCCCAAGGGGGAGAAAAGAAAGAAGGAGACGGTGCCTGGGTGGCTCAGTGGGTAAAAGCCTCTGCCTTTGGCTCATGTCATGATCTCAGGGTCCTGGGATCGAGGCCCACATGGGGCCCTCTGCTCAGCGGTGAGCCTGCTTCCTCCTCTCTCTCTGCCTGTCTCTGGGCCTATTTGTGATATCTCTCTGTGTCAAATAAATAAATACAATCTTAAAAAAAAAAAAAGAAAGAAAGAAAGCAGGAGAAGCAGGCTTCCCACCAAGCAGGGAACCCAATTCAAGGCTGGATCCCAGGACTCTGGGGTCATGACCTGAGCTGAAGGCAGATGCTTAACGACTAAGCCACCCAGGTGCCTCAGAGCTCTATTTCTTATGAGCAAGAGACTGTCTTCAGGGAAAAGTAAAAAAAAATAAATAAATAAAATACAAATGGGATTTCATCCAACATGGCTCACTTTTTAAAACCTGTAATACTATCTAGTTTCTCCTTCTTTATGAAAAAAAAAAACAAACTATTCATAGAAATCAAAAGTTCACAATAAAGAAGGAAACAATGAATTTCCTCAAAATTATTTTTAAACTATTTGCCATGAAGTAACTAGATGCTGAGGCAATTAATTAATTAATTTATCACTTACTGACTGTTCCCAACGGCTTTGGGAGTTTAGTTCAGTAACCCTTGAATGCAGGTGTGTATGTATTATCTGCGATATTTTTCTACATACAGAGACTTTGATTCAGTGAGATCATGGTGGGGTCTACTAATGTGCGTTGTAAACAAACACCCAAGTTTTTCTGGCGCCTGCTGTCTGGGGACAAGTTTCTGTTGAGAGAGAGAGAGAGAGAGAGAGAGAGAGAGAGAGAGAGAGAGATTTGGTTAGATCAAATAAGAGGACTGAGAATTTCTGAGTGGCAGCAATTCCTAACTTTACCCAATGACAAATTGTATTTTTCTGTGTAGGGCTTTTATAAGATTTCCAGAAGAAATCACATTGTCCAAAAGATCTGTGGAATTCCCTGTCCCGAATGATTGCATCTCAGCTTGTTTTCACTTGGTGGCACTTTGACTCAGTGTGACCTGAATGTGTGCAGTTTGGCTTTAGGACTAAAAGATTGGTTGTTCTGAAACCAGGAGCTATTTGACCAAACATGACATTTATGACATAACTCAATCTTGCACTGATATTTGAATGTTCACAGAATCTCTTGTCTTGCTTCTTAATGCTATTGATGTCTTAAACTATTTCATTTATCAAAGGCTATATCTCCAAGAGAACAAAATCAAACACAGGTCATTTTAATATAAGCACTCAATCAATTTTTCAATTTTAACCTTGACAGAATCAATAGATTTAAGTACTTTTACTCATTCAGAACATTCTATTTATTTATTCTATTCAAAAAAATTGAACTGATGTTCTGTTTACCTAAATGCCTATCAAAAATTAACCTATATATCTGACCCCCACCTAAATGTATGTGTATATATATTTGGGCATATGCATATCTTTCTATACTCACTACTTTCTTTGATATATCACATATGCTGTGTGATTTGGTACCCTATAAATTGATGGAATTTGTATCTATACAGATGGAATAGGTACCTATATCTATCTGCTTATACCTATCCATCTATCCATTTATCTATAGAGATCTTACTATTCTAACTCTTGTGCATGCTATGTATGTGCTGTTTCGATGTATAACAATGTTATGTCTTTCTTTATCTGAAGAAAACACTTTTAGTTTGGACAAGATTACTTCTGATTCAGGATGATCTGAAAAGCCTGTCATGAGTAAAATATAACAAAAGAAGAAAAAAAAAAGAACTAAAAGAATAAACTAGATATTTGGGGTAGAATCTTGTCTTAGATTATTTCTGCTTTTGTGGAGAATCTTGTAATTTGTATCCAACAAGTGTCTGAATATTAAATTCTGTCACATTAAATCAATGAACTCTTTAAAGTTTTAAATGTTGTACAAAGAGTGAGTGAAAATAGTCCCAATTAGAAGAGTGTGCCTTGCCAAAATACAGCAGCATACTGAATTACCTAGTATAAGTACATAAATTATTGTGTACAAGGGAAAGAGCATAAGACTATTATATACATTTATATGATGTTTTACCATTTTGATTAGTCCCTTAAAGTAGTTATTTTATAGAAGTTATTTTACAGAAGTTTAGGTATTCAGACTATAAAGAAAAATGACTAGAAATAGCATGTATTCATACTATTTGTGTCCATCCATTTTTTCAAAGATTCTATTGATCAAACAGGGAGACAGAGAGAGCCCAAGCAGGAGGATGGGTAAAAGAAGAAGCAGGCTCCTTGCCGAGCAAGGAGCCCGATATGGGACTCCATCCCAGGACTCTGGGATCAGGACCCGAGCCAGCCAAAGGAGATGCCCAACCAGACTAAACCACCCAGGTATCCCTATGTCCACGCATTTTTATTGTACAATAAATATTTATTGAGAACTTACTATGTACTAGATACTTGGAATTGGTCACATAATAAAACAAAGATCATTGATCATATGAAACTTCCATTCCTATGTGTTGGGGGGATAATAAACAATTAGAAAAATATATTAGCAAAATTTTTATCATAAGGGACAAGGAAAAATGTGGTGTGGAAAAGGTAAAGCAGACGAAAGAGAATCAGGACTCGTGTGTGTGTGTGTGTGTGTGTGTGTGTGTGTGTGTGTGTGTGTGTGTAAGGTTAGGTACTCAAGTTAGCCTGATTAAAAAGTGACATTAGAGCAAAGGCATAAAACTAGTGAGAGATCCAGTCATACATATATCAAGGGAAGAGTGTTTATAAAGAATACAGGCAGTCTGAGGCTCTAAGCAATGTGAGTACATGACCCGCTTGAGAACAGTAAGAAAATTGCCATAGCTTAGGTAAAGTGAGTAAGATGGCAGGAAGAGAGAAATCAGGGAGGTAACTTCTATACAGGTCAAATACAATTTGATCATAAGGACTTTACATTTTCTGTGCCACCTTGAAGGAACGACACAGAAAAAGAACTAATATCTTAACACCTATAAGCATCTTAGAGTTTAAACTTACACATTCTCAATATGAATCTTACAAAATGCCTTCTACTGTACAGAACTGAATGTTAACTTCCTATGTAAAAGTATATGCACAAAAACCTGAAATTTTAAATATTTTGCAATATTCTCCTAGATAAGGAATCTCATTAAATTAAAACCTAACAAGGTCTTCAAATAGGAGTAAATAACCAATAACTGGTTGAATTTAAAATATTTTTAAGAGAATGGAATTTGTAAGAGATAATTCCATTGCACAGAAAGTTAGTGATGGATGTGAAAATATTTAAAATACTTCATCAAATGACAACCAAATATGTTTTGTACATCATGTATATTATTTTTCCTAAAATCCTATTATAATATTATTTCTGACAGTCACTCATTTAGGAAACTGTAAATTGATCTTTGAGGTCTGTAGCCAGTTTGCCTTCTTTGCTCCACTTTCAGGCTCCTTTTATGACTGTATCTGTTGAATTATTTCCAGATTATTTAGGAGTATTCAGAAGAGAGGGGCAGGGAAAAGTGAGTCTATATTCCAAAACTGAAGTCTAACTTTGACTTTTTAAAACTAGTGTAAAATTACCTGCATAAAGATCTCTTCTGCTAAAAATACACACATATAATGCCAGAAGTTAGAAATGATTATTACTTCTCATTCACTCCACTTTATTTCTGAACATCCAGATGTTCAAAATAATGTATAAAGCTACCTGAAGATATAAATTTAACTTAATCTTTTATGTCTATGATATACAGAGAACTGCTATGATGTGTTATTGTTATGCCACTTACAGTAGATAGAGAGTGAATGTTAGTTAGTGTTTCCAGTGGAGGGAAAGTGAAATCAGTTTTCCTAAACCAAATATACATATTTGCTTCTCAGAACCTATGACATGGATATTCAGTTCATTCATATGATGGCATAACAAGGCCTCTGAGGATATAACTTTTTTGATTCTATTTTATTAAAAGTCAAAAAGTGTAATGTTGAAGGCTCATGTTGAAGGCTCATGTAATGCAATTTACCATCTTCACCTAATCTCTCTCTCTCTCTCTCACACACAGACACATTTTCTAAAGACGCTCTATAAAAGATTTATGGGTATCATGCAAGTTTTATATCAGCAAATTCACTAATGGCTTTTACCAGTGAATCTCTCGGGAATTCTGCTTTTTATTTTTTTTATTTTATTTTTATTTATTTTTTTTTTTTTGGGAATTCTGCTTTTTAAATGTCAAAATACAGCTCTCGCACTTCAAAAGAGCAGGAATTTGGTGTGAAAGGTTTAAGAGCAAAAGGTGAAATGATACGTTAAAGAAAAGCTCATCCCTGATGTTTCAGGAAACTTATTCTACTGTTAAGTTGAACATGGCACAGCATTATAACCCAAATTCCATACACAGCAGCTTACCACATGTCAAGAACTATGACTGCTCCTATTCCTGGGCACAAAAGAAATTTTGGTAAGACTATACTATAATTCTGGCCCACCATGTAAACCCTCCATGTTTACATGGTTTCAAAGCCATCATTTAATTTTTGCATATTCAGAGTCACATTACAACAGTAAAATACAAAAACAGAGCTTTTCCTCAGGATATTTGTGATGTTCTAGTTAGTCAATAGTGAGAAAAAAACCCCAAACAACCAAACAACAACAACAACAACAACAACAACAACAATAAACAGGAAGAAGTAAAAAAAGATTCTTTAAGTCCCTGGGCCTCAATACGGCTGTGAGTCAATGTTGTGAGATATATATATATATATGTACTTTTGATATATATATATATATATAATATATGTACTTTTAGTGTTAACATTTGGCATACACTTTTCCAAATGTTCAATTCACTTTATTTTAAAAGTAAATCTACAAGGTTTGTGCTGTTAACATCCTCATTTTAAGCATAAAGAAGTTTTACATCATGTCTTCTGTCACATAGTTATTAGGTGACAGAGCTGGGACCTGAACCTGCTCCTTACCTGGGACATGTAGGCAGTCTACTCTCCTTACCTTAATCCTGTTGCTCCAGAATTCTTTCTCTTTCCTCTCTTCTTTCTCCCCTTTTCCCTTCTCTTTTTTCTCCTTTCCTTTCCCTTCCCTGAGCAAATATTTGCCAGGGCTATGTCTAGACATTTGGGCTATAGCAATGAAAAGAGTTTGCATTACAATCAAACACTTATATAAATATTTGAGAATATTTAACTATCAAATAAATACATATGTCATATTTTCTGAAAGAAAAAAATTTCTGTAAACTATTCTTTAAAAAATAATTTTCTTATTTACAATCCACAATTACAACTAGTTACTAGTATGACTGAGTTATTTTATCCTTCTACCCAACAATTTGCTTCAATAGACATTTTTTTTCTCACCTGATATCACAACAAATATTGGCATACAGTAATATATTACCAGATTTTATGATTAGCAGTATGGAACAGAAAGTTTAAATCACATATTTGCCTATGTATTTGAAGTTTGGCAAACATTAGGACCACATTATTCTGACTCCCTGTTCAATATTATTTTTTCCAGTGTTGTCTACCTGTCTTCTACTCAAATATGATATTTCTCTTTTTCTGTACTGCAGACATATGGACAGTATAAGATAAAAAAAATTGTAACATTTAAGCTTGTTAAAAAAACTGAACTACAGAAAACTTATTCAGTTATAGAAGGTTAACTAAATAAAATTAACAAAATTCAGAAATCTTCTATTAATAGAATAAAGGTTATTGCTTTTAGGAAATATGTGCGTTATTAGCTAAAGAACATTAAATTATTAAGTTTATGATATTTGAAATTGATGGTCAAAATGTATGTTTGTTTTGAAGTACTTTAAACTGAATCAGCTTTAATTTGGCATCAGATTTTTATATCATTTGACTATCACAGTCAAATTCTTAGGAAGGTGATATTTATAAAAAGGAATATAATAAGAATCATTGTCTAAGATAGTTAAGGTATTAAGCTGAAGGTATATCTTATAGCATGTATATGTTCGAGAAACTTAACAAACTCAGACACAGTGACTCTTGCTCAATGCTTCATCTTCTCAAACATAACGTAGCAGTGCCATTTCATATGTCTTAAGAATATTATATAATCGATAATTGTGTAAATTATCAAAAGAAGTATAAAAAATCTATAAAAAGGGAAAAATAAGAAAATTCCAAAGTCTAGTAACTATTAAAATCTTCTTTATACTTTGTCTCATTGATCCTTTCCATTTCCCTATACACAGTCAAAAACATAGCTCAGGCCATATCCATTTTACTATGGGGTAACAGGAAAGACTCAAAGTCAGCTTCTCTGTCTCAATTTGTAACCCCATTTATTATATTATTCATTATTTTAAATATAAAAATAAGCAAAACCTATATGGTAAAGCTTCACAACACTTTATAAAATAAACAGCAATGAAATGTCCTCCTAAATCAAGAAATGGTACATTTTCCTCGGTGACCCAAAAAATACAATTTTCTAGGAAAACTTCTCCTTATTTACCTATGTGAATTTTGTGATAACCATTTTCTTTATGTCTGTCTTGCTTTCCTGTGTTTATTTCCCTGAACAATGTAACTTACCTTTTCCTTTTATGGTAAGTAGAAGAATAATTTCCCGAAGATGCTCCTGTCTTAATCCCACATATCTGTAATTTGTTACCTTATGTGGCAAAATAACTTTGTAAATGTAATTAAGTTAAAGGATTGGAAATGGGAGGATTGTCCTGAATTATCAAATGTGCCCAATTGAATCACATGGGTGCTTAAAATTGGAGGGAAATGTGACTATGGAAGGAAGGTACAGACAGATGCAAAGTCATTGGCTTTGAAAATAGAAGAAGGGAACCAGGAACCAAAGAATGTGGGCAGCTTCTGATAGCTGTAAAAGATGAAGGAAAATGATTCTTCTCGAAGGCCCCCACAAAGTTCACACAGCTCTAACAACACTTTAATTTTAGTCCATTGAGACCCATGCCAAATATCTAACCTATAGAACTACAAAATGATAAATGTGTGGGTTCTTTTTACCCCTCAAATTAAGTGTATGGCTATTTGTTGTAGCAAGAATAGAAAACTTTTAATGATGTATAATTATTTAAATCTAAACAAAACTAGCAAATAACAGAAGGTTGTAAATGGAACTGTATTTTTCCAAAATATTTAGGTTTTCATAAATATGTCATAAAATATTAACTCAAATCAGACTTTGGTAGGTTAAGGGTACATATTTCAACTTAAACAGGAAGATCCAAAAACCAATAGGAAAATTAAGTTGAAATGAAGAAAGAGATTGAAGACAATTGGGAAAAAAATTAAAAAACTTATAGTATAGGGGCACCTGGGTGGCTCAGTTGGTTAAGCGACTGCCTTCAGCTTAGGTCATGGTCCCGGAGACCCGGGATCGAGTCCCACATCGGGCTGCCTGCTTGGCGGGAAGCCTGCTTCTCCCTCTCTCACTCCCTCTGCTTGTGTTCCCTCTCCGGCTGTGTTTCTCTCTGTCAAATAAATAAAATATTTAAAAAAAAATAAAAAAAACTTATAGTATAGTATAAAATTTATAGTATAGTATAAAAATTTAACCATATTAATAGTTAATTTGAATGTAAATGAATTAGTTGCTTCACTTAAAGCCAGGAATTGCCATTCTAGATAAAAAACAAAATCAAGAACTACTTATACTCTTTCTCCATGAAAGGAACTGTAAATATGAAAATACTACTAGATTTGAGGTTAACCAATAACAAAAGGACAAAATACTATGAAAACAGAATAATTTGATTATATTTAAGTCAGAAAACACTAGAATTCAAGGACAGGCATTACCTGAGTTAAGGGTGGGAGCTATTTCTTAGTTATAAAACTGTGAATTTATCTGGAAGATAAAATAATTCTAAGTGCATACACATCTAATAAAACAATTAAGCAAAATATGAAAACTTAAGAAATAAACCAACCTACAGCATTAAAGATACTAACAACTCTTTATCAAGATTAAACTAAAATATCTATGCAAAAACATCAGCAAATAGAAATCTGAACAGTAATGACCAAATTTACATTTATAGAACAACGTTCATTATTGAAGAATGAATTCTTTCAAGTGTTCATGAAGCATTCACTATAATAGGCTACATGTTACCCATAAAATAAATTATATTAATTTTTCTAGAATTTAAATCTTACAGAACAATTCTCTGGGGGAGAAAAACCCCACAAATCACAAATCAATAATATATCTTAGAAATTTATAAATATTTGGAAATGAGGTAACACACTTTAAAGTAATTCATGAACCCCAAAGGAAATCAAATAGTAAAAGTAAAACCAGTTTGAAACATATGGGAATGAAAATACAACACATGAAAATTTGTGATATGCAATTAAACCAGTGCTTAGATTGATATTTACAGCCCTAAATGTTTATTTTAGAATAAATGAAAAGTTTAAAGTAACTCTCTATGTTCACACCTTAAGTACCTAAAAAAATGTGTGAGCAAATTATTATATAAGTAAGTAGAAGAAAGAAATTAATATAAATAAGGGTAGAAAGCATTGAAACAGTAAACAGTCAAAAGTTAAAGTTCTTACAATATAATGGCAGTATAGACAAATTATGGAATGATTTAAATTCTGATTTTAAAATTAATGTGCAAAAATTTAATTAGATGCTATATATATATATATATATATGTGGCATATATATATATATATATAGTCTCAATTGACTCTTACCAAATTGTTTTCTTAATTCATAAAGGAAAAATACTTGCCTTTAGAGTGGAGGAACCTCATGGACATATCCTTAAGCAAATGATCAGAGCTAAATCACCAATACTGTACAAACCAATGTAATATGGCTCCTGATAGGATATACTGAAAAACACAAAAATATCAGTTTTTGGTATTTTCATCAGAATTATATTATTTAAATCTAAACATTTACTTCTCTGTAAAACTTCTGAAATGATTACTATTTCCATGTTGTTTGAACAAGAAGAAAACTATGTTGACACAATCATGGTCAAAGACCATCAATGACAGAGAAAGTTTTCCAAAACAGCTGGTGCCAAATTGGGTCTATAGCCTTTTAATAAATAAGGTGTATCACAGCCATGACAGATCTGTGGCAAAACCAAATAGGTAGCTGCAACAGAGACTGCTGGCTCCCAAACTAAAAGTATTTAATATTTATTAAAACTATTCAGATAGCCTGAAATATTTGGCCCTTCACAACAAAAGTTTGCTAATACTTGTCTTAGAAGACAGAACATTTTGTATATTCTGGCTAGTGTGCTAGTTTGTAAGATAAATATAATTCACATATCAGTTAACAGGTTAAAATAATTCTATTTGCTCATATACCACAAATCATAGTCAAATTTGAGGGAATAATTGATTTCATATGTAAAAAATATTATATAGGAGAATACATGTTAGTTTGCATATGACTATTTTTAAAATCATTTATAGTTTTGGACTTTTTGGGTAGATGTTGTATCTTAAGGCAGTACATTTAAAACTTTTAAATACAGTTTTCAACACAAGCAGAAGTAAAAACTATACATGACTCGGTATTATGTATGGGTAACAATTAGAAGGTTAACTTCTCAAGTATAATAACTGAACCATCTATTAACAGGCAAGAAGATGTCTGGTGGAAATAGAAATGGAAATTGCCCGTTGCTTTTTAAGATTAATAATTGATTGTAAAGTCATATTACTACTTGCTTAGGATTCTTTGATCATGAGAACCAGCTTAAAATCAAGTTAAAGTTAAATAATAAGAAATAATATGAGGTGATTCTCAAAGTCAAAGAACTATTGTGGGAAGGAAATGATCCAGAAAAGGAAATGGAAGTCTACAGACCTAGTAGATAACGATTTTCTGAGTTCTTCTGTGAAAAAGAGTAACTGGAACTTTTCTTCTATTTTCTTGTCTTGTCTTGTCTTGTCTTCCTTCCTTCCTTCCTTCCTTCCTTTCTTTTTAATATTTTATTTATTTATTTGACAGAAAGAGCAATCACAAGTAGGCAGAGAGGCAGGCAGAGAGAGAGGAGAAAGCAGGCTCCCTGATGAGCAGAGAGCCCAATGTGGACCTCCATCCCAAGACCCTGAGCTGAAGGCAGAGGCTTTAAGCCACTGAGTCACCCAGGTGCCCTTTCTCTTTTTTTTTTTTTTTTTTTTTTTACTTAAAGATTTTATTTATTTATTTGACAGCCAGAAACACAGCTAGAGAGGGAACACAAGCGGGGGGAGTGAGAGCAGGAAGACCAATGTGGGGCTCAATCCTGGGACCCAGGGATCATGACTTGAGACAAAAGTAGATGCTTAATGACTGCATCACTCAGGCGCCCTGGAAATTTTTCTTGTTTAAAATTGAGATTCCTAGAAAATAATCTTAATAGATTTGCTTGCATTAAACATCAGAACATTCACTAGGAGATGGGAAAAATTTGACTGACAAACCCCAGTGATACTGTGAAGGGATTGATACTTAAAAAGTTTTTAATTGTATAATTTATTTTAAAATTATCCAAACTATTTTTAGTAACATTAAAGAAATTAGTTAATCCATATTGCCATCTTATTTTCAGATAAAATAGAAAACAACTGACTGCCATCCTCCTACTGTAATCTCTAATTTATAGTAAAAATCATCTTGCTATCTCACTTTTGGTAAATCCTAGAAATTCCAAGCATCTTTCTCCATAACAAACTCCCTACCATCTCAAAAACAAGTGCTATGTGATACACTTATAATAATTTTATTAACTATTCATTCAATAAATATGTAATAAATATGGGGAAGGAATAAATATTCAAAGACTGACTTTTATGTGACAGGCATGCTACTGTATTTAATCATCAAAGACATGCTTTGAGGTAGGCATTAATGTCACCAACAAAAGACAGGTAAAATTCAGAGAGATTAAATCATTTCTTTAATGATACATAATAAGCAGGAAGAATTTGAGTGCAAAAACAAATTCATTCCTTTATGCCATTTTTTTCTGATAGCTCATGTAGATAATGCAAGCATAAGTATGATATGTATGATATTGCCTTTAAATAATTAGTAAAATAAAGTGTATAAATAAAAATGTTGCAAAGACGTGCCATGTATAAAATTATAGACATGTTCTCAGGAGAAGAACTTACTTTGCTGTGGGACGATGAAGCTAAGAATTTTTAGTAAAAAGTATGCCACTGAATGACAGCAATTATTTCTGAAGACATGTAGCTGATGGAAAAATATTCCAGTGTAGTTAGCACGTTTGGTCAGAGATTAATACACATGGGTTCTAACAATAATAATGTAAGCATTTTTAAACTAGTTTAAACAAAGTACTAACTATATACAAAGAGAAAACATTTTAAATTATGACCTGAAAGGAAAAATATCACTAATGTTCTTAATCATTATCTCATATTAAAAATTATAGCATAACATTTCCATTCTACATCTCCACTAAAGGTTAAATGTTATCAATTTCAATGAAAATAATTCCTATTCTAGTTTTGCAAAGGAAAAATTTCAGCCTGTTACTATAACTTTAACCATGTTTTTTAATATGGTATTTGAATTCTTTTTTTCATGAATTCTCCCCAAAAGTTAGTGAATATTTTCAGCTAGCCTTTTTCTGGTTTTTAAAAAATTCCTTTGGGGCTTAAGAAGAGTGTTTTTCAAACGTCAGAGAATTTTATAAACAATAAAAGAAGCATTTTATCTGCCCCCACTTTGCACTCTACTTCTTCACAGAAGTGAAGAGGCCAAGTCATTTGGGGATCTGGGCTTTAACCTTCTTACAAGAAGGTTACTTTCCAATATTGGACAAATACAGAGTTTTCCAAAAAGGCATATTTCATTCGGGTTGTATGACTAATGTCAAGGTCCCAGAAGGTCATTATCTCTTTCAAGTTGGTCAGAATGACATCTGCCTCAAGCAACCTAGAGGCAGAGCTGATCGTTTTAGTTTTATGGAGTATAAGCTCTTCCTGTAACTTTGGGTTTAAATCCGTGTAACTATTTAGTGGCAAAAGAGATGAATTTGGGGAGAAGTGGGAAGAAGTATTAAGTTGGTTTAATTGAAATATAATTGGATTATAAGTGGAAAAATACATAAATAACTATTAAAATAAGTATTGTTTTCCGTTTCAAAACAACATTATTGGTGAGTTGGATGAGATAGTAAAGTGAAGACTCCATGTCAATGTTTCATGACTGGGTTTCCACATTTTATTTATCAAAGCATTGCCTGTCTTTGTAGACTTAAAAAACAAAACAAAACAAAACAAAAAACAGAACTAATATCCCCATTAGAGATCAAATTCACTATGAATTCATTATAATAGCTATGATTCCAATTGTTCTTTTTGGTATTTTGACAGCTTTGGCTCAAGTGTGAACAACCTTTAGTCTCAGGTCCCATTAGTACAATTTATTTCCCTTACACTGTACTTAGCATGGAATAAATAAGTGAAGACAATGTGTAGCTCCTTTTTAGAGAAGGTGTGGAAGATTTGAACAAAAAGAGAGAAAGCATAGATTATACAATAATCTAAAAGTTTATTTTCCAAGCTTCCCTTTAATTAAAGCCTCAAAAAGAACAATAATCCTCTTGTGATTGGGAAATAGTCTATCCTACCATACATAGGTTGCCAGGGAGCTAGATCAGGCAGTTTAGTTACTCTGCACTACAAAATATACAATTGTCTCAAATTGGGAGCAGAACCCCAATGGGGATATTGCTGCTACAATTTAGATAGTCCCTTTCAGTACATACAGCAAGACAGCAGACCAGCTGCAGGGCTCTGCCACCTACTGTCCTTTTTTTTTTTTTTTTTTTTTAATCTCTAGCATTTTTAGTTCTTTCTTAGGATTTCTACCTCTCTGCTTACATGCGGATCTGTTCTTTGCCGGGGGCCAGCCTCAGCAGAGATGTGGGTCCCAAACCATGGGATGTCTGGCAGGCCCTGGCCCTGGCCCTGTTGTCTGTTTCTTTCAAACTTTATTACTCTAAACTACAAATACACTTTTTACATTCACTATGATTTTTATAAATGGTTTGAGGCTCTCATCATGGTGCCTCTCATAACTTTTAGATTCTAAAGTGAGAACTATGTCCTAGGTAATCATTTCACTATCCCTGTGGCAAGCCTATCTAGTCTAGAAGACATGGTAAGAATCACATGCAAAGAATTCCAAAATATTTCTCAAGGGTAGTTCATGATTTTCATGTATTAGTTGTTCTTGTTGGCCAATCTAACTGGACACTTCTTTACTGTGCTACATGGTGATAAGATGTGTAACAACTGACTGCATAAATGGATTGGAACATTAAAGTATTATAATAAGAGTAACAATTCAATTCAGAAACATGAGACTGTATTCACATCATCATACTTAATCCTCCTCACAAACTCCTTAATTTGTCTAAACTAACAAAAGGTTGTAAGATTTAAATACAGATACTATGTCTTAAATCTCTTCTAGTATAAAGGTGAACCACATTTATAAGTTACCAAAGTTGATTTAAAAAGTATGGAAAAATGAAATCATAGTTGACATCTTGCTATAATGCTTTAATTAAACATTGTGTGGTTAGTTACTATAAGCTACTTATTCTCCTTTGTTTTTGATTAAGCATGCTATTTAATATTTAAATTATGTTTAATAATATGCGTTTGGAAGAAGACAGAACTGAGTTTACTTAGATCCCAACTTGAACATTTAGGAGATGTTTAACCTTCAACAATTTACTTAATCCCTGCAACCTTCATTTTTCATGGAGTTTACAGGTGGAGTAAACTGATTATATATTCCAATTAAGGTAACTAAATTTTAAAGAAAATGGTTATAGATAGTCAAATATTTAAAAAAAATATACATTAGCTGCAATAATATTTATGTTAAGAAAAAAAGCCAAAGAAAATAACATAAATTCCTCTACAACAGGAAAAAAATTGATAAAAGAAGAAGAAAAATAACAAGTTTTTGTACATAGGCACAATTTGGGAAAGTATAATCAAGATGGTATAACTAAATAAAATAATTAAAATGGTTATAATTAAATAAAATACTGTGATGACACTTTCTAATAGTAATTATTGACTTTTTAATCTGCTGAGAGCGTTAATTTTAACTATTTAGCTTAGAAACTGGGGAATTAGGGAATTAGGGAAACCTGAATGTTTAGCAACCTTAGATGGAGGAAAATTTTCTTCGGAAGGAAGAAATAAATTGAATATATAAGATAAGCAGGGAATTATGCAGATTTTCTTGTAGAGGGTATTATCATTTTCCCCATTTTAGAGATAAAGAAATTGAAACATAAATAATATATCCACAGATAAAACTAACAAGGTTTAAAATCATGTGTTAAAATTTTGTGTGAATCTGGAGATAACTATGTTAATTATCAAAATTAAGAAACTTAGACGGTGAATGCTAAATATACTTCAACTGCAAAATGTAGTCAAGCTTTTATTTTGTATTTCTGTCACAATGCTATTAAGAATTCTAGCTGGTCTTGCTTAGAAATTATCAACATTGTCAAGATGTTTTAGAATAATGTTTCTGAGGCAGACAAGTTCACAGGATTTTATTAGATCCCACAGAAGAACCTGAACTTTTTTTCCATGCTCCCAAGAGAAGCTAAGAAATTATCTCAGTGAAAAATCACCTCAAAGTGGACCTTTCATCCCTCAAAAGGAAACAGAGCAGCAGTTGGTATAGTAGATGTTTGATGATATCAAAGAAACACATGTGAAAACATACATCCCAGTTAAGTCAGCCAGATTATTTAGAAACTAATAATCATGCCTCACTACCAGAATAAGCCCCTGAAACTTAAATTCCCCATCCAAGGAGAAAGAAAAATATGGCAAAATTTTAGTTGCCTGAGTTTATTCTTGACTGATAAAATTCTGCAAAATGCAACCCTGGGAGAAGAAGAAGGGGATGCCAATGTGATGCCAATATTACTAAGTAAAGGAAGAAAACTTTCATCTCCTTCAGCTCTGGGGATGAGATAATGCAGACATGAAGTGTAGGAAGCACCACCAACAACAAGCCTAGAGAAATTAAGGAGAAGATGTGGGGTATCATAAGCTAGGAAATCATATGGGGAACCCTCACAGGACTGGTTCTCTAAAGGGGAGTGAACTTGATGGGAGCTGGAAAAGCCGAAGGGAGCTGACAAGCCAAAAAAGCTTGGAAGCTTCAACTACAGATTTCTTCTTTTGGTGGCGCAACATTGAAAGAAAATATTTGTTTCCCACCTGTTTTTGAATCTCTTGGAAACCATTGTTCTGTATTTTTTATCTAGTGTTTTTGTTTTTTTCAGGAAGATTGATCGATCTGGTTTGGGCTAGCATTGGAAGTTCAGAAGTTTTTCTTTTTCTTTTACTCTTTTGTTTAAGATTTTACTAATTTATTTCAGAAAGAGAGAGAGAGAAGAAGAAGAAGTAGAGCAAGCACACAAGCATGAGGAGGGGCAGAGAGAAAAGCAAACTCTCATTGAGCAGGGAGCCCAACATGGGCTGAGCTGAAAGCAGATGCTTAACTGTCTGAGCCACCCAGAAGCCTTGCACAAGTTATTTGTATTAGAATATTTAAATTTACGAAATTCAACAATCTCAAAATATGTTATAAGTTTACTTTGGTCCCAAATATTTAGAAAAAAACCTCATTCAGTGACATATAAGCTTATAAAATTATTATATTTTCAGTTAAGCATCAAGATCTAGCAAAACTTCAATACAAGTTAATATTTTCCCAATTTAAAGTTAAGAACCTCAAAATCAACTTTAAGTCACACTTTGAATGATTTCTTTGTAAACATTTTCTCAAATTATAATAAATACATTTGCTTCATTTTCATAATCAGATACATAAGATTCACTTGAAGAATTCTGTTCCTGTTAGTAATGGTTTTACCTTAAACTGAAAATAAATGAACAGTTAGTTGTTCTACCATTTATGTTTAGTCTTTGCTCCAACAGTTGTATGTTCCTCCTTTGGTGTAATTACAAGATGTCAACACTGGTCTTGCCATTTCAAATACCTTCTCAGTTACTAGCTTTTTCTCACTTCTGAAAGATTTTAATATTTCTATTTGACTTAACCTCACCTAAATCTACACTGAATACATGAGAAGGTTTTGCTTTGTGTTATTTAACATTTGTACTTTTTTTTTTTTTGGCCATAAACAGATTAACTTCTCGATCTATCGAGATCTGCTTTAAAAAGTCAGTTCCATAGAAAGCAACATTTCAGTTCAAATAATAAATTTATAGCAGTGTTATACATGTTTTTTTTTAATTTAAGTTCAATTAGCCAACACATAGTACATCATTAGTTTCATAGTACATGCAGAGTTCAGTGATTCATCAGTTGCATATAACACCCAGTGCTCATCATTTCCCATGCCCTCCTTAATGTCCATCACCCAGTTACCCTATCCCACCATCCTGCCAGCAACCTTCTTTGTTTCCTATAGTTAAGAGTCTCTCATGATTTTTCTCCCTCTTTGATGACTTCCCATTCAGTTTTCCCTCTCTTCCCCTATGATTCTCTGTGTTGTTTCCTATATTCCATATATAAGTGATAAATAAGTCTTAAAAGAAGTCTGCTTCTCTTTAGCTTAAAAAAAAAAAAGAAAAAGTACAAACACATCAATATGCCAGAACTACTTCTCACAGTCTTTTGGCTTTAAGATATTTTCTTTACTTACAAATAATGTTTCCTATTTAAAAAAAATGAGACTGAATCTTCTGTTCCTTTAAAACTATTTAGATATGTAAACCTTTACCTATTAGCTGGTATTTTTTTAACCTCATCTGAATATAAACTTTTTTTTACTTAACCATTCATTGATATCACTGACTATATGAATATAAACTATACGAAGTAAAAAAATACGATATAACCAATGTTAAGTGTGTATTCATCAGACTCTTTTGGATTTTCCTACATGACAAATCGACTCTGATTATTGAGGGAAAGACTGGAATATGGAAGTTCTGTACTCAAGGAATATAAAATCAGTCAAGAGGCAGACAAGTGAAAAAATTACCGTATTTCACTGGCATAAGTGCCACACCAAAAAATGCATAAGTAAATGGAAAGAAGACAAAGGAGTCACTTAATGCTGATAAATGTTTCAAAAAAGTTAATATAGAGAAGGGGAAAGCTAGAATGTGCTGTAAAAGTTAAATAGCATATCACTAGACAAGATGCATAAGGTAGAAGGAGAGGAGGGCATTCCAGGCTCAGGAAGCAGAACAGAAATTATACAAATGAAGAAGCGTAGATTAAACTCAGTGACTTTTAGTGGTTCTTTAAGAAAAAAGCACAAATATCAACGGGGGTTGAGAGGGAAGAGATAATACTGTGAAGAAAGACTAGGGCTGGTTGATGAAGCTTTTTGAACATAATATTAGTGAATGGATTTATCATGTACAGAATGGAAATACAATAGAATACTGCAAACAAGAGGATGACATGTTAAAATATGTATCTCAGCTTTTGTGAAAACAAAGGTTTGGAAGAATGCAAGACTGGAGGAAGAGAACAATTAAGATAAACAAGAATATGCAAAGTCATATTAAAGTGTTGAACCCTAAGGTCCTTCAAGGCTTTTTAAAAGTCATATAAAATATAAACCCAGATGGGACGCCTGGGTGGCTCAGTTGGTTAAGCAACTGCCTTCGGCTCAGGGCATGATCCCGGAGATCCGGGATCGAGTCCCACATCGGGCTCCCTGCTCTGCGGGAAGCCTGCTTCTCCCTTTCTCACTCCCCCTGCTTGTGTTCCCTCTCTGGCTGTGTTTCTCTCTGTCAAATAAATAAAATCTTTAAAAAAAAAAAAAAAAAAAATATATAAACCCAGAATATTCTGTATAATTAGATTACAGAATTAAACAGCAACTCAAAGATCACAAATTCCAAAATGTATTCTGAATGTGCACTCTTTTCCTCTGTTACTAAGTAGAAAAACATATTCCAATCTTATCTGATCAACCAGCTTCATTAGAAAGAGTACATAGTGTTTTCAGCTGATTATTAAGTGTGAATCTGTCAGGTTTCATTACTGTTATTAAAATGGCATTGTCGTTATTGCTCCTTCAAAGTCAAAACAGCCTATTCATAGATAAAATCACCCAAGTTTTTGTTTTTGACATTAAACTTAAAACAAGTTTAAGTTTTCCTCAGTTGTTTGATAATGGCTTTTGAGAAGGATTTTTTATAATACTGACAAAAATTAGCTATAAAATACCCATTTATAGTACATGTTGAAAACACAATGAAATGTGTGTTTAACCCTTTCCTCAGTTGTTTGATAATGGCTTTTGAGAAGGATTTTTTATAATACTGACAAAAATTAGCTATAAAATACCCATTTATAGTACATGTTGAAAACACAATGAAATGTGAATCTGGAACTGAAGAAAAATTTAAAAACATATAAACAGAATCCAAGAAGAAATATTACCCCTGGAAATAATGGTTACACAGTTTGTAATATTCAGTTACATATTTCTGATGCAAACATTTTAGATTCTTTAAATGTGTAAGCAAAGATGATTAAATTAGGACATATTAATACACTATTTGAGATGTTTATTATGACCAAATATAAACTTTATAGCACAGATGAAGGGATTTCCAAACAAATGTAAATTTTTAAAATTCTTTTATGAAAATGAAGCTAATTTTTTTAAAAACTATTTGATGTTTTAGTCTCATAAAACATATATTTCACTGAAATCATAATGCTATTTCCACATTAATTAGAGCAATAAAATGACTCATGCTCTACTCAAATCTAATGGTTAACCTTATGGCCTGCTAGTCATGATGCTCTGAAAGAATAATGAACTAAGGGACTGAGACGGGACAAAGAAAATCCTGCATTCCCCTTGGGAAATCAGAGAGACAAAATATAGACAACCAGTAAATAGTATAACCTCAGTTTTCTGCTATTTGAAACAAGTAACTGTTCAGCTGAATCTGTTATTACACAGATACCTCTCTAAAAAGGGAACAGAGTTAATGATAAAAAAGACAAAAACGGAAATTACACAATTAATTACAAGCCATTTCTCCTATGGCTATATATTACACCTAGGAGAGCCTGAGCTTAAAGGTTATACTACTAATTCTCTGTTCAAATGGTACTTTTATTACCCATTAAATATCACTCAGTGTGTGATTATTTTTTACCCTTGACTTAGAAATTGTGAACCTGAGACATTAAAATGGGTTAGTGGCCCTAAATCAGACAATACATAAAAACTCCCAACTAATTGGTTTTTATAAATTGTTTGGCATCAAGATGCATTTAAAAAATGAGTATATAACTTCAGGAAGAAACAAGTTAAATAAACTTGTGACATAAGATAGGAAAGTTATAAAATATCAGTTTGTATTCTCACTTATTTTCCATTTAACATCTTTATCTTGACAACAATTAAGCTACTTCTGTAGTAAGGAAACTCCCAATATGTTAATCTATTGATAGCCTTCCATATGTACCATTGGACAACTTACATTTTATAAAAATGAATGTATTTTACAGGAAATGTTTATATTGCATAACAAAAGTAAAGAGGATATCCACGGGTCTAAAAATAAAGAGCAAAATCCCAATAAAACTATAGTGAAAGCACCTTGAGAGAAGTTGTGAGTCTTTCTCACTTTTATATATTCAAAGTCTGAGAATAATTGGCCAACACATTGATACCATGTATATAATAATGAAAAAAATATAGGACCTACCATTGGTAGCCTATTAGGGATATACACTCTCAGGGTGCTGACACAGAATATATAAGAAATTAAGAAATTAAGAAGTGCAGTGGGAACAGAGGGCAGACAGTATAAGAAGAGGTATCTTAAATTTTTTTCATGTTTGAGTCTAATAAGCCTTTTTTCCATGTACTTAAAACTATAATGGAAATGTTGAATCACTAAGTTGTACACCTGAAATTAATATTACACTCTATGTTAACTAATGGGACTCCAAAACTTAAAATAACCTAGTTTATCTTATCTATATACATACACCAGAGTATTAATAATTACTGCATAAAAGTTATTTAATAGCTTCTCTTAAAAAGTTTTTTTTAAAAGATTTTATTTATTTATTTGACAGAGAGAGATCACAAGTAGGCAGAGAGGCAGGCAGAGAGAGAGAGGAGGAAACAGGCTCCCCACTGAGCAGAGAGCCCAACAGGGGCCCTAATCCCAGGACCCTGACATTATGACCTTGAGCCAAAGGCAGAGGCTTTAACCCACTGAGCCACCCAGGTGCCCCTCTTAAAATTTTTTACATGATTTTGTGGTATAGTATCAAACAAGATGTGAGGTCAACAAAGTTTTAAGTTTGAGCATTCAACAGAAATTCACAACAAACACTTTTTTTCACTCCACATTGTAGGAGACAAAACTTATTAACAGATTATGCTTTTTTGTGCCCCATTTTTTTATGGTTAACAGATTATGCTTTTAACGCATGCCTTTTCTAGAATTACATGTACTATTAAAGTCCATAGTGTGCATTCCCAAATTACTTTAAACAAGCATCATATGATTCATTGATAATTTTTAATTTATATGTGCTTTCCTTCTCTAGAACAAATTTTAGTATCATTAAAATTAAATTGACGTAAAATGTGCTTTATGTCAACAAGAACATTGTATGGTTATTTCCTACATTGTCACCTGACCCTAAAATAGAAATGGTTTGGGACGCCTGGGTGGCTGAGTCCTTAAGCTTCTGTCTTCAACTCACGTCATGATCCCAGAGTCCAGGGATCAAGCCCTGCATCGGGCTCCCTGCTCAGCGGGAAGTCTGCTTCTCCCTCTCTCACTCCCCCTGCTTGTGTTCCTGCTCTAGCTGTCTTTCTCTCTGTCAAATAAATAAAAAAAAATCTTAAAAAAAAATAAATGGTTTTACGTGTTTTAGTTACATATATCTAAAAAATTAGAATAAAATATATGATGTATATCAAAAAACATGTAAAAATTTCACTTAATTGGAGACATACAGAACTATTTAGATCTATATTAAAAATAACAGGAGGTGGGGAATAAGCATGCATTACCCATTTTCATAAACATCACCTTCACAAAGTAGTAATAAGGCAGGTACTTCTGAAAAATTGGAGATCATTGCCACTTTTAGTGTACTATTCAGAACAACCAATAATTTTTGAAAGATGTTTTCATTGTAAAGAGTGTTAATTACTCATCTGCTGTTTCCCTTCTTGGAAAAGGTATATGCAATTTAAGCAAGAGTCATTTATTGCTAGCTTACAACAAAATAATTTTTAAAAATCAGAGTAATTCAGAAAATGGTGCACTTTTTTTTAAATTTTATTTTTTCACTTGACAGAGAGAAACACAGTGAGAGAGGGAACACAAACAGGGGGAGTGAGAGTGGGAGAAACAGGCTTCCTGCCGAGCAGGGAGCTGAATGCGGGGCTTGATCCCGGGCCTCCCAGATCATGACCTGAGCTGAAGGCGGTCGCTTAACCAACTGAGCCACCCAGGTGCCCCAGAAAATGGTGCACTTTTATCAATGAAGATATACATGTTAATTTCTTTAAGTAAAACTTCCATATTGAACTGCAAGAATATACTATAACTAACAGGCAGAAATTGTAAATTTCTCTTACATTATAGAAGTTATATCTATTTACAGAGAAGATTTGTTCTTATAACTTCTGTTTAATGAGCCAAAATATTGATATCTAATAGAAAACATAATCACATTCAAGAAAAAAACATTTCCTGAGGGGGGAAGAAGATGGCCAGGTGACCACATTTCAGGGAGTTCCCTGAAGAGAGCTGAATTCCAGCAAAAAACAAATAAACACTATAGGACCACTGTGAGCATCGATGAAATCAGCCTGAAATGTGATATTTCGGACTTCTGGATCACCACGGGAGACAAAGACCATTGGCAAAAAGGTAGAAACAAGTAAGAGGGACTGGAGGCTTGCCCCCAGAGACGGGGGTGTGGAGGAGGAAGCCCGCAGAGCTGAACCTTGAAAGCAAATACCCCAACACGAAAGTGATCTGTGAGTGAGGAATAACAACAGATTACGGTCTGAATCGGGGCGAGACAGAAACGGGAACACAGCAGAGCCAGCGGCAAGGCAAGGAGACTTTTTAAAATTTTTTTGCCGCCGCCGCCGCCGCCACCGCCGCAGCTGCCGTGAGAGCAGAAGATGTGGATTCTATTTTTCCGCCACTGCCTTTCTCTCCCGCTTCTCTCCACCCCGTGGGCTGGGCGTGGACCCCCCAGGGAAGGCGATTTTACAGACTTGCGTGGGACCAGAGAGGCTGCGGGTCCTGGGGCACAGGCAAGATCGTGCGATCCAAAAGGAGTTGTGATTTTGAGGTGCAGGAGTGAAGCGACAAGCGGGGGCGGGGGCAGAAATCAATACAACACCTGCGCCAGCCTGGCTGTGACAGGCTGCCAACCCGGAGGCTGGAAAGAGCCCCTCTCTGTGTAGAGGCTCTCTCTGGGAGGGAGGTCTGGGCACAGACATCTTGCTCAACCTGACTTCCTCAGCAGCTGAAAAAAGACGTAAAAGAACAATGTTCCCTTACCAGAGAACTGTAACCTGACACCCTGGTTACCATTGAGACCAGCCTCTAGCAAGGGGGCGGAGAAACGCAGCCCAGGTAGAAGGACTGAAACTACGTGGCAGGCCCCGCCCACAGAAAGCAAGCCAGAATCTCAGGAGGACAACACTCAAACTGCAAAACCCCAAATCAGGGGAAAGGCAATTTATTAAACTCCTGGCACTGACTACCAGTACCAAAAGCCCTACAACTCATTGATACAGTTTTCCACCTTATTTACTTTTTTAAACTTTTTTCTAGTTTTACTTTTAAAGCTTCCATATTAAGCTTAAAAATACATTCTCACAGTTTTTCTTCTTTCAATTCTTAACCCCCTTCTTATCACAACGTGATACTCAATACAACACCCCATAACTTTTTTTTCTTTTTTACCCTGAAATTTTTCAAACACACTCCTATATTTTCTGCTTCTATTGTTGCCTCTTGTTTCCCTGTTCACTTTCTCTGTTTTTCCCTTTCTTCTCTCCTCTTTCCTTTATTCTCTCTTTTATGTGTACATGTAGTTATAAGCTTCAAGTCAATCCCACAACCCTATTCAATACTACCCCTATATACAACCAGTTCTAATCTCCCTATATCTTTTGAAAGTGGGCTCCTCCAACAATAATAACAAGACAAACTCGGGAGCGTCTCAAACGCATTCCTTGCCCACAAGGAGTGTCTGCCCTCATCTTCGCATTCCAGTTTGTCAGTGTGTTTGTGTAATTGTCTTTAGTTTGTATTATATAAATACTGGTCTTGGGGGTCATATAGGTTGGGCTTCGCTTTTTGATCTCTTCATTTACCCTTGATAACCCTTTTCTTTACCCTGTAACAGTTTTGTACCATATAAATCCTACCACCGGGCCCTGCTCTGGCAGGGGTTTCTTTTCTTGCTTCCTCTCTTCCGTTTTCTTTTTTCTTTCTCCTCCCTTTTTGGTGGTGAACTCTGGTTACTCCAAAACCTTCCAACGACCAATCCACCTAGATAGTGGCTGATATATTTAGCCATAAGCCCCTTAACCAGTCCTCGCCACAATGACTCAGAGAAAGAACACCAAACAGAAGAAGAACTGCGAGACTGCAAGCTCAGTCACAGAATTACTGGAAATGAACATAAACAATATGACAGAAATGGAATTCAGGGCAGCAATAGTCCAAGCAATGATCAATTTAAAAAAGAACATTAGTCTAAAAGTGGAAGCCATAGTGACGGAGTGAAAGCTGAGGTTAGAAAGGATTTAGATGAGATGCAATCTAATTTAAATATGCTGACAGCCAGAGTAAGTGAAGCTGAAGATCGTATCAGTGATTTAGAAGACAGATGGATTAAGAAGGAGGAGCAAGAGAAGTCTTGGAGCAAACAGCTAAAATCCCAGAAAAACAGAATAAGGGAAATAAATGATGCCATGAAACGCTCCAATATCAGAATTATTGGAATCCCCAAAGCAGCTGAGAGAGAAGCCTAGAAGATATTGTTGAACAAATCATGGATGAAAATTTCCCAAATCTGGGGAATGAAACAAATGTTCATGTCCAAGAAGTAGATAGGACACCCCCAAGATCAATGAGGCCAGAAAAACTTCCAGGCACATAATAGTAAAATTCTCGAATCATTAAACCAAAGACTATGTCTTAAGGGCAGCTAGGAGAAAGCAATCCCTTACCTATAGAGGGAGGACCATCAGAATAATGTAAGACCTTTCCACAGAAACCTGGCAAGCCAGAAAGGGCTGGGAAGACATATTCAGGAAGTTACATGACAAAAATATGCAACCAAGGATAATGTACCCAGCAAGGTTGACTTTCAAAATGGAAGGAGAAATAAAGAGCTTCTAAGACCACCAAGGTCTAAAAGATTATGCAACCTCCAAGCCAGCACTATAAGAAATGCTAAGAGGGGTTCTATAGAGGAGAAATGAAGCCAAGAGTGACACAAAACATAAATTTACAGAGGTAATCTATAGAAACATGAACTCCATAGGCAACGTGATGTCAATACAAACATATCTATCAATAATCACTTTCAATGTGAATGGCCTAAATGCTTCAATAAAAAGACAAGGGTTGCAGACTGGATAAAACGACAGGACCCATCCATATGCTGTTTACAAGAGACTCACCTGGAATCTAAAGACACTTCCAGATTGAAAGTGAAGGGATGGAAGACCATCTTTCATGCCAATGGACCCCAAAAGAAATTCGGGATAGCGATTCTCATATCAGACAAATTGGATTTTAGTCTAAAGACTGTAGTCAGAGACACAGAAGGACACTACATCATTCTTAAATGGTCTATACATCAAGAAGATCTAACAATTGTAAATTATTGTGCCCCGAACATGGGAGCAGCCAACTACATACACCAACTGTTAAACAAAATAAAGAATCATATTGATGCAAATACACTAATCGTAGGAGATCTTAACACACCACTCTCAGCAATGGACAGATCATCTAAACAGGAAATCAACAAAGAATCAAAAGCCTTGAATGACACATTGGATTAGATGGACTTCATAGATATATTCAGAACATTTCACCCTAAAACAGCAGAATACTCATTCTTCTCAAGTGCACATGGAACTTTCTCCAGAATAGACCACATACTAGGTCACGAATCAGGGCTCAACCGATACCAGAAGATTGAAATTATTCCCTGCATATTCTCTGACCACAATACCGTGAAACTGGAACTCAATCACCACAAAAAGTTCAGGAAAAAATCAAACACTGGGAAGCTAAAGACGAGCCTACTCAAGAATATGTGGATCAACCAAGAAATCAAAGAAGAACTGAAACACTTCATGGAAACCAATGAAAATGAAGATACGTCAATCCAAAATGTATGGCATACAGCAAAGGCAGTCCTAAGGGGGAAATTCATAGCCATCCAAGCCTCACTCAAAAAAATTGAAAAATCCCAAATACACCAACTCTCATTACACCTTAAAAAACTGGAAAATCAACAAAAAATTAAACCAACCCCCCACACAAGGCGGGAAATAATAAGGATTAGAGCAGAGATGAATGAATCAGAAACTAGAGATACAGTAGAATACATCAACGAAACTAGAAGGTGGTTCTATGAAAGAATCAATAAGATCGATTAACCATTGGCCAAACTAATCCAAAAGAAAAGGGAAAAGACCCAAAATTAATAAAATCATGAATGAAAGGGGAGAGATCACGACTAACACCAAGGAAATAGAAACAGTCATCAAAAATTACTATCAACAATTATATGCCAATATGTTTAACAACCTAGAAGAGATGGATACATTCCTAGAAACCTATAAACTACCAAGACTGAAACAGGAAGACATTTACAATCTGAATAGACCTGTATCTAGTATGAGATTGAAGCAGTGATCAAAAACCTCCCCAAAAACAAGAGTCCAGGCCTAGACGGATTCCCTGGGGAATTCTACCAAACATTCAAAGAAGAAATAAAACCTATTCTTCTGCAGCTCTTTCAAAATATAGAAGCGGAAGGAAAACTTCCAGACTCTTTCTATGAAGCCAGCATCACTCTAATCCCCAAACCAGACAAAGACCCCATCAAAAAGGAGAACTTCAGACCAATATCGCTGATGAAAACGGATGCCAAAATTCTCAACAAGATCCTTGCTAACAGGATCCAACAATACATTAAAAAGATTATCCACCATGACCAAGTGGGTTATATCCCACGGATGCAGGGGTGGTTCAACACTCGCAAAACAAACAACATGATAGACAAATCAATAAGAGAAGAGAGAAAAACCACATGGTACTCTCAATTGATGCAGAAAAGGCATTTGACAAAATACAACATCCGTTCCTGATCAAAACTCTTCAAAGTATAGGGACCTAGGGAACATTTCTCAACCTCATAAAATCTATCTACGAAAAACCCAAAGCAAATATCATCCTCAATGGGGAAAAACTGACAGCCTTTCCTCTGAGATCAGGAACAAGGCAAGGATGCCCACTCTCACCACTACTGTTCAACATAGTGTTAGAAGTCCTAGCAACAGCAATCAGACAACAGAAAGAAATAAAAGGTATCCAGCTTGGCAAAGAGGAAGTCAAACTCTCTCTCCTTGCAGATGACATGATACTCTATGTGGAAAACCCAGAAGACTCTACCCCCAAACCACTAGAACTCATACAGCAATTTGGTAATGTGGCAGGATACAAAATCAATGCGCAGAAATCAGTTGCATTCTTATACCCTAACAATGAAAAACTAGAAAGGGAAATCAGAAATCAATTCCATTTTCTATAGCACCAAAAACTATAAGATACTTTGGAATAAACCTAACCAAAGACGTCAAGGATCTGTACTCGAGGAACTACAGAACACTCATGAAAGAAATTGAAGAAGACACAAAAAGATGGAAAGCACTCCATGCTCATGGACTGGAAGAATAAACATTGTCAAAATGTCTATACTGCCCAGAGCAAGCTACACTTTCAATGCCATTCCGATCAAAATTCCACCAACATTCTTTAAAAAGTTGGAACAAACAATCCTAAAATTTATATGGAACCAAAAAAGACACCAAATTGCTAAGGAATTGCTGAAGAAGAAAAGCAAAGCTGGGGGCATCTCATTACCTGACTTCAGGCTTTATTACAAAGCTGTGATTACCAAGACAGCATGGTACTGGCACAAAAACAGAGAAATAGACCAATGGAACAGAGTGGAGAGCCCACATATGGTCCAACAAATCTATGGGCAAATCATCTTTGACAAAGCAAGAATAATATCCCGTGGAAAAAAGATAGTCTCTTCAATAAATGGTGCTGGGAAAATTGGACAGCTACATATAGAAGAATGAAATTATACCATTCTCTTACACCACACACAAAGGCAAACTCGATATGGATGAAAGACCTCAACGTGAGGCAGGAATCCATCAAAATCCTGGAAGAGAACATAGGCAGTAACCTCTTTGATATCAGCCACAGTAACTTCTTTCAATTCAGGTCTCCAAAGGCAAAGGAGACAAAAGTGAAAATGAACTTCTGGGACTTCATCAAAATAAAAAGCTTCTGTACAGCAAAGGAAATAATCAAGAAAACAAAGGGGCAACCCACAGAATGGGAGAAGATATTTGCAAATGACACTACAGACAAAGGGCTGGTATCCACGTTCTATAAAGAACTACTCAAACTCAACACCCAAAAAGAAGATGAACACATCAAAAAATGGGCAAGAGACATGAAGAGGCACTTCTCCGTAGAAGATATACAAACGGCTAACAGACACATGAAAAAATGTTCAGTGTCACTAGCTATCAGGGAAATTCAAATCAAAACCACACTGAGATACCACCTTACACCAGTCAGAATGGCCAAAA